>CATIWC010001704.1:0-172894 GCA_948472305.1 Vicia faba
ATATATATATATATATATATATATATATATATATATATATATATATATATATATATATATATATATATATATATATATATATATATATATATATATATATATATATATATATATATATATATATATATATATATATATATATATATATATATATATATATATATATATATATATATATATATATATATATATATATATATATATATATATTAAATATATTAAGTGTGTGAAAAATAAAATAAATTATTTACAAAAATGTATGTATTTCAGGAAAATATTTTTAAATGTGTATAAAAATAATAAATGAGAGTAAAACTATTTTTTTACATTATTTTTAAGTTTAAACAAAATAAATATAAAGCATTTAATGTATTAATGTTAGAAATAATTGAAATAAATACCAAATAAATATAAAAATTTATGAAAATATTTTTTAATCATTTTTTAAGTTTGAAAATAAAATATAAAAGTCAGAAATGAAATAAAAATGCAAAAATAATAAAAACACAAAGAAATGGGCCAGGGGGTGCTGAAAGTGAATTGGGAGGTGTCAAAAGCAAAGAAATCCAGGCCCAGCCCATACTTCATCTTCAACCTCCAGATGTTTGAAAAAACGCACATTTTCCACACAGACCTGTATCTCCTGTATTTGTGATCCTTTAACAAAACTCAAAACATGAAACTTGTAGAGCATCAAACAACGAATCTAACCATATAAAAAACTTAAGCTAACTCTCAAAGACCAGAGAGAATTTCTCTGGCCCTAATTTCTAACCTAGTTTTTTCAGAAAGTTCATGGGTGAAATTCTCCTAGCACGATTAATATAAATGAAAACTAAGCACATGTATGGTTTCAGGGCTATGAATACAACATCTTTCATTCATAAACCTAAGTCTAATTATTCCTAAATAGAGAGATAGAAGTTCATGAAATACCTGTTTCAGTTGACTTCGAGCTGGACAATGCAGCAACTTCCAATGGTGTTTGAGGTTCTTTTGAGCTTGCCTGATATCCACTGAACCTTTCCCAATGCTTGGTTGGTTTTGAAGTGGCCTGAATCGTGCTACAGAACTCAACCTGCAAAGCTTCCAAACAAAAATGGCAATGTGTGTTAATGGAGTTACAGCAACTTGTGAATGGTCTGGATAGCTCAGGTAAGTTAATTGGAATGTGTTTGAAGTAGTTTTGGACAAAACACACGATTGATGGTGGCTTGCAAAATGCAGAACTGGCCCTGTTTTTGCAAGAAAATGGGGTTTTGGAGTATGAGGGTGCTTTAGGGGTGAAAGGCTCGTGCTTCTGACTTGTGAGGATATGCAAAACTTGTTTGCAATCTTTGTGTAAGCTGACTATGGCTGGTTTTTGAGTTGGGAGGATTTGGACAAATTTCTTCTTTGTGAAGCAAGAAAGTGTCACTTGTTCTCACAGGCCTGCACCAGTCATGTATTATGCTACATACAATCTCCTTGATACTTGCAATTTGTGGATTTGATTTTGCTTCATTGATATGGCCTCATGCTTCAAAGATCATGGTTTGACATAAAGCATATCTTTTTAAAAATGGCAATGTACCTTTTTCTAATTAAGGATTAGTTTTGTGTGTAATGTCAAAATGGCCAAGATAAAGCATTAGCTCAGTGGATTTGCATCCAATTATGGAGTGTGAATTGGTTTAGAGGCCTGTAAATGTGCACTAAGCTAGTTTGGTCAGATTTGGCAAGTGGTATGAACATGTATTGGCCATGGTTGCAAAGTGAGTTTTTGCCAACTTCAAGCATTCGATTCTCCCTAAAAACAAAGGTGTTTGAGGAGTTCTTGGACAATTTGGAAAGCTTGAAATATGTACTACAATCAATCTTTGAAATGCAACTTAAAACTCCAAGTGGAACTATGTGAAAAATGGCCAAGAAGATGGGTCAAAGTCCTGCCTAAACTAGGGCAAAATTTCTCTAAGTTAAAAGTTGTAGGTACCCTTGTTCCAAAAATCATAACTTGAGATCCAAACTTCTTTTGAGAAAACTTTGTAGAGCATCAAACAACGAATCTAACCATATAAAAAACTTAAGCTAACTCTCAAAGACCAGAGAGAATTTCTCTGGCCCTAATTTCTAACCTAGTTTTTTCAGAAAGTTCATGGGTGAAATTCTCCTAGCACGATTAATATAAATGAAAACTAAGCACATGTATGGTTTCAGGGCTATGAATACAACATCTTTCATTCATAAACCTAAGTCTAATTATTCCTAAATAGAGAGATAGAAGTTCATGAAATACCTGTTTCAGTTGACTTCGAGCTGGACAATGCAGCAACTTCCAATGGTGTTTGAGGTTCTTTTGAGCTTGCCTGATATCCACTGAACCTTTCCCAATGCTTGGTTGGTTTTGAAGTGGCCTGAATCGTGCTACAGAACTCAACCTGCAAAGCTTCCAAACAAAAATGGCAATGTGTGTTAATGGAGTTACAGCAACTTGTGAATGGTCTGGATAGCTCAGGTAAGTTAATTGGAATGTGTTTGAAGTAGTTTTGGACAAAACACACGATTGATGGTGGCTTGCAAAATGCAGAACTGGCCCTGTTTTTGCAAGAAAATGGGGGTTTTGGAGTATGAGGGTGCTTTAGGGGTGAAAGGCTCGTGCTTCTGACTTGTGAGGATATGCAAAACTTGTTTGCAATCTTTGTGTAAGCTGACTATGGCTGGTTTTTGAGTTGGGAGGATTTGGACAAATTTCTTCTTTGTGAAGCAAGAAAGTGTCACTTGTTCTCACAGGCCTGCACCAGTCATGTATTATGCTACATACAATCTCCTTGATACTTGCAATTTGTGGATTTGATTTTGCTTCATTGATATGGCCTCATGCTTCAAAGATCATGGTTTGACATAAAGCATATCTTTTTAAAAATGGCAATGTACCTTTTTCTAATTAAGGATTAGTTTTGTGTGTAATGTCAAAATGGCCAAGATAAAGCATTAGCTCAGTGGATTTGCATCCAATTATGGAGTGTGAATTGGTTTAGAGGCCTGTAAATGTGCACTAAGCTAGTTTGGTCAGATTTGGCAAGTGGTATGAACATGTATTGGCCATGGTTGCAAAGTGAGTTTTTGCCAACTTCAAGCATTCGATTCTCCCTAAAAACAAAGGTGTTTGAGGAGTTCTTGGACAATTTGGAAAGCTTGAAATATGTACTACAATCAATCTTTGAAATGCAACTTAAAACTCCAAGTGGAACTATGTGAAAAATGGCCAAGAAGATGGGTCAAAGTCCTGCCTAAACTAGGGCAAAATTTCTCTAAGTTAAAAGTTGTAGGTACCCTTGTTCCAAAAATCATAACTTGAGATCCAAACTTCTTTTGAGAAAACTTTGTGAATCAAAGTTTTAGACTTTGTGATGTACTACAACTTTCATGTTATAAGTTTTGTTTGAATCCATTTTCATCTTGGTGAAAATGTGGGGTAAAGTTAGGAAAAAATAAGAAAATTTCATAACTTAGAACATTTCTAAGTTATGAAATTTTTCCATTTTAAACCCTAATTTGCATTTTTGGGTTTCTTGATGAACAAGTTTCATAAATTGACATTTCTTGATGAAAAATGACCCTTGGCACTTGATTTTGACCAAAAAGTCAAAGTTTGACTTTTCAGTATACAATCAAATTTTGATCAGTTAACTGAAAAATTCATTTGTCAATCCTATGCATTTGAGATCTTTTGAACTTGTTGAGTGGGTCAAGACAATGTCATTGAGTCCTTGTGTCCATGGTTGAACTTGATTTGCCATTGGCTAGGTCAATCAGTCAAAAATTGCCCTTGTACAGTCAAAACCCTAAAAATGACCATTTTGCTCTTTTGGTGATCTGATCAAATTTCTTGTGGAGTTGTGATCCAAATTTGATCAAATGGTTCATATGAGTTCATAATGTTTATGTGGGTCAAAATTCATGAGGTTTGATTGTCAATTGGCCACATTTGACTTTTTCCCCAATACAGCTGATTTCTAGGTCAACTGTCCAATTGACTGGGCAAAAGTTTGAATCAAGGCTTGAAACTTGGTATGGACAAACTTGTGAGTCCAACATGAAGTATTAAAGTCATTTTGGGCATTGTGGGTCAAAACATCCCTGTGCAAACTCAAACCCTAATTTAGGTCAACAGTGCAAGGAGGTGTCTTGAGCAGAGCAAACCCTAGCTTGATCTTGAGTTCCAAGAGTCTTGTGATGAGAAAAAGTTGATAAAATGAGAGGGCAAATTTTGGGGTACAACAGTGTGAGAAAGGTTATTTGTTATTCTTGTGTACATGTAATCTTGTTTGAAGAGGAAGTAAAGAATAATAGTTATAATCAATTCTTTGTGTTCTTCTTGCTTTCTTGATTCATACCTTGTGCGTTTCTTTCCTTAAAGAACCTGTTATACTCTTTTATTGGAATCATTTTCATAACATAATTAACTCTCGAATCTATTATTCTCTAAACAACTAGGGTTTTTCCGTTCATTTCCCGACCTTAGGACAAATAATAAGTGGTGGCGACTCTCTTATTTTTTTCTGGTTATGACAGTCTTTTATATGTATCAGCTACAGAAGTATATTCATGATTCATCTCAAATGCCAATTGGATTATGTGCAAGTGAAAAATGACTTAATTATTAAGGCATCACCCTTGCAGATCGAGGATCGAGAAGTGAAACATCATAGAGGTAAAGAGATTGCTTTATTAAAGGTGGCATAAGGAGGACCTATTGGAGGTAGCGTTACGTGGGAGCTGGAGAGTAAGATGAAAGGGCCTTATCTAGAGTTGTTCTCTTCAGGTGATTTTCGAGGGCGGAAATCCTCTTATTATTTTTAATTATTTTATTTAGGTATTGGAGTATTTTAAATAATTAATTAAGTGTCTTAATTAGTTATATTTAATTTATTTATTGGGATGGTTGAGTTTATTAATATAAAGTTAGAGATATGTATTATTTTAATTAAATTAGAGTAATATTTGATTTAAAATAAATATTAGAAAATAGAGTTTTAGAAAATAGAAAGAGTGGGGGTGTAAGTATAATTGAGGGGTGGGAGGAGATTGGATTAAATTAGGGTAAATAAATAGATAATTTGAGGGAAAACTTTAATCAGGTCTTGAAAATTTTGGAAAAGATGCAAAGAGGCAGAACACTTAGAGAGATTGTTTGGATGGAACAAAGAGAAAATCCCCAAAGGCCAAAAGCTTAATGGATCTACAAATTTGAGGTAAGGGGGAAACTGTTCACATATGGGAGTTTAGGAAGTCGCGTTGTGAGGGATCTTTACCCCCATATCTTCTTCATCTTGATTCTATGTGTTTGCGTTATAGCCAGGGAAGATTTGGCCAAAAGCTTCTGAGGCAATTGTTGTGATACTATTTCAATTATTTTTACTTGTTTGTTGTTGACCTTGTTGATAACCTTATTGATGCCTTCCGATAAGGCATAATTTTATTGAATGAATAAAGTTTAGTTTTATGTGTTTTAGGGCGGTTGGATTTTAATGGGGTGAAAGGATCTATAGATCGTAAAATTTAGAAAAAAGTCTGAAAAATCCAAAATAGCAAAAATTCTAAAAAATCAAAAATCCAATCGAGTCAGGGGGAGGTCGTGCGACGAAGTTGTGACCGTCAGAACGAATGCACAGCGGTGAGCCTCACCAGATCGACGGGTCGAGATGTCTGGCCTGATCGACAGTGGCGCAAGAGCATGTGAGGTGCAAAGTCGTAAAAACACGATCGGTCGTGATGTAACGGCGAATAGCAACAACACATGGGATCAGATTGCGATACGGCGGCACGACTAGGTCAGGTGGCGCGTAACAGGCATGCAGGTGGGTTGATGGTCGACAAGTAACAAGGTGGATAGCGATTGGTCAGGGAGTCAGCGATGGCTGGTTTCGTGGTCCAGTTCGGTGAGTTTTGAGTAGTTTTCAGTTTAGTGATTGTTCACTACTATTTTAATGACTTTAGAGTCATTTTTATTTGTTTGGAGCTATTTGACATGTTGGAGTTATAATTGAAGGTATATGACTCTTTAGAGTTGAGTTTGAGTCACATTTTTATTTATTTAAATCTTCCAAGTTAAATGAGTTAGAAATAGAGTTATTGAGTAGTTTACAGTAAAAATTATTGAGTTGTTTAGATTTGAGTTATGAGTTGACCCTAACGAACGTTGATGGTTATATCTGCCTTGTTGATGAGTTCTGTTTGAATAATTATATAGTTATATGTATTGAGTTGAGATATAATTATATATTATACTGAGTTGAGTAGTTCAGAGGAACTACAACATTGGCCTAACATTCGCGAAATGGTGGGTTCAGAGAGGAACCAGTAGCTGATTATTCATTGATACTTATGTGGCATTTCATGAACTCGTGTATATTAGAGATAGGTAAGACTTCGATCTAGTGAGGGTCCTAGTTCAGAGAGGAACTAGTGACGGGTCTTAGGTTCAGAGAGGAACCAGAGACGATGGATAAATCGGTAATATAACTCTAACATCAAAACCTTGGTACCATAAGCATTCAAATGATAAGTGCATTGCATTACATGCTTGCTTTGTGTTTGTTGTTGTTATGAATCTAAATGTGTGATTGATAATAATGTTATTAAAAACGTCCTCTTTGTTTTATACTCCAATACAATTTGTGAATTTACTCTCACTCCTATTTGTTGTTATGTTGTTCGTTGTATTGATTTTGCAGATACTCAAGTAGAGGAGCATTAGTTGCTATTGTATTGAGGAATGGCATAGATTTCCTTCTTCTTTAATTATAGTTTGAGTTATGTTTTAGTATTTCTACGTGTCTCTCTAATACATAACACTAGGACGGGATATATTTGATTTTCTCGTATTTCTGTTTTTCTTGAGATTTGTGGGATTAATTACCTTATGCTTTATTTTTAGTTATATTTATTATGAGACATTTTAGTTGAAAATGTTTTTAAGTTTCTACTGCTTTATTCTAAAAAAATTCAAGAAGGAGGTTTTATGAAAGAGTGTGTGACACCCTTGCTAAGTAAAGATGTATTTTTATATGATTTTATTTAAATAAGAGTTTTCGGGGTTTAGGGTGTTACAAATGTTACACACTAAATCATAAAGAAGACATCATAAAGTTAATTGGTTTTGGCCTTACATCTAGTGGCGTTGATTGTTACTTATGAAGATTTTTAGTTGTAATGTATTTGGATTAGGGAGAGTGGTGAAGTATGAAAAAGATGTACTCTTTGATAAAGGGTAATAGTCTAGTACACACTGAACCTAACACTGTTCAACAAGCTCTTTTACAATATGAATGTTTTAAATCCATGAAAGATGAATATGATTATCTTCTTATAAATGGCATTAGGGCTCTTACATCTTTACCTCCACATAGAAATACCATAGGATGTAAGTGGGTCTTTAAGATCAAATAAAACCAAGATAGAAGTTTCAAAAAGTGTAAGGCAAGGATAGTGGGAAAAGGGTTTCATCAACAACGAGGATTTAACTTTCATGAGAATTTTTCACCTATGGTCAAGCCAACAAAAATTAGTCTCTTTCTATCTTTTCCCATCACATATAAATGGGAAATACAAAAAAATGACATAAATAAGGCTTTCATGGATGGTGATAAACATGAATAAATTTATATGAAACAACCACCTGTCTTTATTGACTCAAATTTATGGCTGAGAAAATCCATTTATGAGTTGAAGCATTCCCCAAGAGCTTGGTATGGAGAGCTTCACCAAGCCTTAATTCAAGTTGGCTTCACTTCAATAAAATTTTGTCACTCTCTTTTTATTTACAACCATCCGAATATTATCTTATATGGATTAATGTATGTTGATAACATACTTCTCACAGAGTCATCCTCCATACTTATTCATATTCTCATCACCAAACTTCATGATAAGTTTGCAATGCAAAAGCTTGACATTCCTTAATTATAATCTCATTTCAACAACAAGATGTTACACATATTCATATAGACATTCTTTATGACATAATTATCAACGTGTAGTGAAACCTAAATATGTTGGCTAATCACAACGTAGAAGCTCTAGCAGATTTAGGAGACCACACTATTTTTTTATAAATAAGATGAGAATATGCCTCTTAAGAATTGAAGTCTTTGAGCATATGACTTCTGATATGCCTAAAAAACATTTCCCCATACAAAAATAAGACCATTTTCATCCACAAATACAATGATGTATATCCCAAATGTTAACAACATCTTTCCCAATATTTAGCATGTAACTTAAAGTAAAAATATGTTGGGCATCACCAGTATCATCATCATAACTAACAATGTATTTATTTTGAACACTCAAAATATCAGGGATTAAAGAGGAAATTATAATAGGTGGATGGATGGCATGAGACTCAACATGTTTAAAAAATTCATAAAGACAACATTCTCCATATTCCAAGGCAACATGAGTTCTTACATGGTAGAGAAAACTAGTGATTTAGCAGCTGATTGCTTCTGGTTATAGAATCAACATTTTAACAAGATCTTCACAAACACCTTTTATGGTAGTGGATATGACAGTGATTTCTTTCAGAGTCTTCGCTTCATAGATAAGATCCTTGAGAATAGAACTTTTCATCGATACAGCAATAGGTTGCATATTAGAAATATCTTCATCACAAACTAAACTAGATTAATAAATAACATGAGCATTGGGAAGATGTGATACGGTGGGAGAACTGACTTGGGTGTTTTGCGTTTGATCGAAAATGTTGCGGTTAGCAAGAGTCGTCACCGACTTTTCTTTTATCCAAAAAGAAAGGTGAAAAAGCACAGGAAATACCTTTGAGAGGTTTTCTTGAGTTCGTGGGGTATATTATAAAAAGGGAAGGTATTAGCACCCTTTTTATCCATGGTTTTCCATGGGCTCTTAGTTACTTGCTAGGTCACTTGCTTTTGTTTGAAAATGTGCTTTTGTATGGTTTTTGAAAGTATTTTGTAAAGATGCCTTTGTTTAGGCAAACTTTGTAATGATTCTCGTTCGTAAGAATGTATACAAAGTGTTTGATCTTTTGAAAATGTTTTCAAGTTCGAAAGATGTTTTGAAAGTGTAGGTGTTTGTTTTGAAAATAGCAAGGATGTTTTGGTTTTGAAATTGAGCAAGCAACTAGGAACATTCTACCTACTCAAAAGTCTTTTATGTTTATTTCCTTTTTCCTTTGACATTGTTATCTTGCCATTTGATTTGGTAGGTAACCCTATCTTTGGATGTAAAAGGGACGGGCGTGGGTCATCGTATAGCCATGATTAGCAATGTTGCAAGATATCTTAGCATTTTTCTTTAGGGACTAAGATCATTTTGAAAGGCAAAATAGATAGCGTCATCGAGGGACTATGATCTTGTATTTTGCTTGTTTTTGCTAAGATACCTCACATGCATAATATGGCCATTTTTGTAAGGCAACCAAGTGGATTTACCCTAGGGGTGTATGTGTGCAAGTGTATTGATTTATATGCTTGATTTGTCTTTGATTAGGGTTTGCTACTTGTTGGTTTTAGTCTTTCCATACAAACCCTAATTACTAGCATTTGTATATAAAGCATTTAAATTGTGGAAAATAAAAATACTAAGCTATTACATCACTTAGGGGAGAGGGTGTACAAATTACAAATATGGAATTGCAAGAAATTAAATCTAAATAATTATTGCAACCATATTGAATTTTGAATAAATGTACAAAATACGGATAAAATGCAAGAATGTAAATGTAAAAAGAAATGTGATTTTTGTTTGGTTTTTTTTTATGAAAAGGGTATTTTGACCTAATTGTATAAAATAAAATAATTAATTACAAAATAAGAAAATTAATATCAAGTAAAATAATAATAATTTAAAGGTAACAACTTTTTAGGGTTTTTGTGAATTTAATTAAACTAGTAAATAAAAATAATTAAATAAAAGATCCTAAATTCTAAATTGATCTAAATTTACAACAAAAAAAAATAACAATTAAAATTTATTATCTAAGTATAAAAAAAAGTAAATTAATTTATTAAAGAAAATGTTTTTGTTCTTTTATTTTTGTGAAGAAAAATAAATTAAATCAATATGAATAAAAAAATATAAATATTTTTTTAGATTTTTTATTAATGAAAATAATAATAATGATAATAATAATATTAATAATAAAAGGTAAAAAAAGTAAAAAAATAAAATAAAATAAAAAATAAAGTCAGGGAGGTTGATAAGTGAAACAGGGAGTATTGTAAGAAAAAAGGTCAGGCCCAAACTGCTGGCCCAGGCGCTACAAAAAATAGAAAAGTGTCAAAAAATGGAAAAAAATGCAAAAGGTGACACTGGGCTTAAACCCAGGACCTAAGGATGACAAGTGCGCGCTTTAACTACTGGGGTGGTGATACATCTGTTAACTTATGTCAAACCATAAATATATATTAGAAACTGCTTCCTGAAAACAACTTCATCTTCAACATCTAGCCAGACCACCTGTATCTTGTTCATTTCTCATCCATTTGCAAAAACATAAACATGAAACTTGTGGAAAATTTCACCACGATTCCAGAAATGTAAATAACTTAAACTAATTCTCAAAAATGAGCATGAATTTTGAATGGTACCAAATTTTGACCTAACTGTTCCAGGATGTTCAGATTCGAAATTCTAACTACTTAAGCAATATAAATGAAATCCAAAGACATGGTTAGCTTCAGGACAATTATGTCTACACTTTTCATTCACAAATTAAACATTAATGATGCTTGTATAAAGAGTTCCAAGTTAAGGAAACTTACCTCAAAACTGGAAATCGTATTCTGAGTTTGAGCACTCCTCAAGGTGTTGTGGTGATCAGAATAGCTCCACGGAGGTCCCAGGAAGCTAATGCAATGTTTAGTTTGTAATGGACATGGCTGAATCGTGTTGGAGAAGTCCAAGTACAAAGCTCTATTTTTGAAAATGGTGGATGGTGTTAATGGTGTTACAGTTTTGTAACAGGGTATGGGATGAGTTCTAAATTATGTTTAGAAGCTTTAGGAACAAAAAGGCTTAAAACGCACGAGGGAGATGTGCGTTTCAAACTTTTGGTCAGGTTATGCAAAAACGGAGGTATGTGATACAGTTCTGAGTTCTTGGGAGTTTTTGGGCTTGTGTATGCATGTGTTTGCTGTCCAAGGACTTGTACATAAGTAATGAGAAGGTTTGAGTGCTTGAGAGGGTCAAAAGTACAAGTTCTAGACTGATTGTTATGTTACTTGATTTTGAAGAAAAGTGAAAGTATAGTTCCAAGATGAAGTACAAGCATGGGCTCAGTGATTGTGAGGCTTGAGACAAACTTATTTTGAGTTATAGGCCGTGTATGATCAGAAGAAAACCATTGCAAGACTCAAGAACAAGTTTTATGTATAAAGCTACTTTTTTAAAATGGCATTGTGCACTTTCTTCCTAAAATGGACATAAAGCAAGGGCATTGCATTGAATGCTTGAGTTGAAGCCTCTAACAGTTGTGCGATCATTTAATTATGGAGTGCCTAACAAGTTTGAGGCCTGTAAAGCATAGATTATGCTGCATAGGTTTGAGGTTTGAATCTTTGTTCATCACAAAATGACCTATAATTTTAGTTTGAAACCCTAACTTCCTCTCTTGGATTCTCCTTGCTCGAGAATGATCTCAAGGAGTTTTTGGATATTTTAGAAATCTTGTAATGTGATCTACAACCCCTATTTGAATCAATTTTGAAAATTCCCCTTGGAACTATATGAAAAAATGCCATGAAGTTAGGTCAAAATCCTGCCTAAACTAGGGCAAAATTTTCACTAAGTATTTAGTTTCATGACCATGACTTCATGGATTAATAACTTGAGATCCAAGAATTTTTAGGAGAAGTTGTGTAAAGAAATGTTGTAGATCTCATATAGATCTACAACTTTCATGTCGAAAGCTTCTTTTGAATCATCTTGCATCATGGTGAAAAATTGGCTCAAAGTTGTGAAAAAATATGAAGTTTTCAACACTTAGAAAATTTTCTAAGTTTGAAAACTTTGACTTTTCAAAATGAAATCTTGAATTTTTGATTTATTGATGAACAAGTTTAATATTTTAACATGTTTTGATCAATTGTGATCTTTGACACTTGATTTTGACCAAAAAGTCAAAGTTTGACTTTTCAGTGTACAGTTGACTTTTGATCAATTGACTAAAAATCAACTACCAATCCAATTGATCTTGAGCAATATTTTGAATCAGTCCATTAGGTTAAAATGATGCAATTGAACTCTTAAGATCATTACTCAAACCAATTAACTATTTGTTAGGCCAAAAATCAGAAATTGCCCTTTCTCAGTCAAAACCCTAATTTTGACCATTTTGCCCTTTTAATGGTTTGATCAAATTTCTTGAGAAATTATGGTCCAAACTTGATCAAATGATAAATATGAGTTTATAATGTTGATGTGGATAAAAAATTATGAAGTTTGACTGTGAATTGGCCACAGTTGACTTTTCCCTAATACAGATGATTTTTAGGTCAACTGCTCAATTGACTGAGCAAAAATGTGATTCAAGGCTTGAAACTTGACATGAGTAATATTGGGGGTCCATAATGATCCATGGAAGTCATATGAGGCATTTAAAGTTCAATTATCCTTGTGCAATCTTAAACCCTAATTTCAGTCATTAGTGCTTAAAGAGGTGTCTTGAGCTAATCAATCCTTGTGCAGTCTTGAACCCAAAGAGATCTTGTGAGAAAATATTTGATAAATGAAGGGGCAAATTTTAGGGTACAAAAACTTCCCTTGTTTAATCTTCTTAAACCTGAAGAGTTAGATTGGCGGATCCTTCATTCGTGGCTTGAAGGTGAAAGATGATTGGACACTAGAGTGCCCAAAAATTTACAGTCGATGATGTGGTGGTTGATGGTGTAGGAAATGGGCTTAAAGATGTCATTTGGAGAGATGATGGAAAGTTGTGGAGATGGGCTTACAAATGCCATCCAAAAATGATTGTTGGCAGGAATGGAAGAAGTGTCAGAATAAATCTATGGTTGATCTATACTGAAATAGTGAATGTATTGGGTTGAGTACTAGAATAATATCCATAAATGGATTGTATTTGACTCGTATCTAAAAGCTGAAACTGAATGAGTATCAGAATGGCGTCCGTATATGGAGCATATATGAACTTTATCTGAAAGCTGAAACTGAATGTGTATCAGAATGTCATCCGTATCTGGAGCGTATCTGAACTGTATCTGAAAGCTGAATCTGAATGAGTATCAGAATGGAGTCTGTATCTGGAGTGTATCTGAAAGCGGAATATGAATGGGTATCATAATGGCGTACGTATCTGGATCGTATCTGAACTGTATCTAAAAGCTGAATCTGAATGAGTATCAGAATAGCGTCCGTATCTGGAGCATATATGAACTGTATCTGAAAGCTGAATCTGAATAAGTATCAGAATGGCGTCTGTATTTGGAGTGTATCTGAACTGTATATGAAAGCTGGATCTGAATGAGTATCAGAATGGCATCCGTATCTGGAGCGTATCTGAACTGTATCTGAAAGCTGAATCTGAATGAGTATTAGAATGGCATATGTATCTGGAGCGTATCTGAACTATATCTAAAATCTTAATCTGAATGAGTATCAGAATGGCATCCGTATCTTGAGTGTATCTGAACTGTATCTAAAAGCTGAATCTGAATGAGTATCAGAATGGCATCCATATTTGGAGCGTATTTGAACTGTATCTGAAAGCTGAATCTGAATTAGTATCAGAATGGCATCCGTATCTGGAGCGTATTTGAACTGTATCTAAAAGAGTGTATGAGAAGAAGCCCGTGTAGGATTGCTTTAGCTGGTCATGTAGATAATTTTCCTGGCTTGTTTCAGGTATCAGTCTCTGACCTTTTGTAAATTGTTGATGATAGCCATCTGCTGATTAATCTTTCATGAAGAGATGAAAGATTAGTTGTATGCAATGTCATGATGTATGAAATGCAGTGTACAATGATGTTCTAACAAATGAATAAAATTATATTGTATGCATTTGTGTCATAGATGTTTATGACGTGTGGATGCGATGTATGGGTATGTAAGCTATGCTGTTGTAATACTGTTGAATTAGGTAAAATAAATCCCTGACTGCTGTTTGGGAAGTGGAGTGTAAGTCTTCATGTTTTGAAGTGCTGATGAGTGGATGAGCTTCTATTTGTTAGAGAAATAAACTCTGTTGTAAGAGAAACGTCGTGTATTGCTTGTGAAATCCTGTTGGAGAATCCTGAGAAATTGGGCGACTTTTACTAGGGAGTGATAACTGGAAGTTTTGTTCCGCCAGGGATGTGAGAGAGCTTGATATCATTAAGCCGCAACTGTGGGGATTTTATAGTCTAAAGATATTATCCTATTTCTTAAAGCCATTTGTGATTGTCTCTCTATTTTCTATTCTTTTTTGTTCATTTGTAGATAGTAGTTACATTCAAATGAATATATTTAAAAATAAATCATTGGACATTTTTGTAAAAAAAAACACAGGAATAAGGAAAAAACAGATAGTTTTGCACTTTCAAAGGGGTATCTTTGTATTAACTTGAATAAGTCTTTTTTGTACAATGAGACGAACATTCTAGTAAGGGAATGTCGTCATAAAAAATGAGAATTTGACACAAAGAAAAGATAGCTATGTGCAATAATCCCATGGGGTTCCCATTCTGTTATAGCCTTCGTGTCTCTGAGCGTCTTGTCCACTTGTTGCCTAGTCGGAAGTTGATTGGATTGATCAGAACCACTGAGTTTGTCAATTGAAGCTAAAGGTTGTCTGTAAGGTGATCCAACGGGACATAGTCATACGCTTTAATTCCCTAACTTTTTCCTGGACCACCCTTTCGGGTTTTCAGTCCACCGGGATACCCCTTTTTGCCCAAGTCGCCCTTTCGGGTTTTCAACTTGCTGGGTGTACAGATTTTTTTTTTTTTATCCCTAATTTTTGCCCGAACCTTTTTGGTTCGTAGGGATGCCCTTGTTTTGCCTAGGTGTGTCAACCTAGCGGGTCTCTTATGCGTAGTATCTTTTGACTATATCCGTGTTCACAGGGTGCGGCAAGTCATCTCCATCCATAGTGGTTAAGATCATTGCCCCACCAGAGAATATGCTTTTGATCACAAACGGTCCTTCATATGTTGGAGTACATTTTCCCTTGGGATCACCCTATGGCAGTATGATGCGCTTGATCACCAGATCCCCGACTTGATACACTTGGCGTCTGACCTTTTTGTTGAAAGCCTTGATCATCCGTTTTTTATACATTTGACCATGACAGACAGCAGTAAGCCTTTTCTCATCAATCAAGTTCAGTTGATCAAGTCGAGTTTGGGTCCAATCATCTTCATTCAACCCTGCATCCTTCATGATTCTCCGAGAAGGGATTTGGACCTCAATAGGTAAGACAACTACCATACCGTATACCAGAGATTAAGGTGTTGCCCCAGTCGATGTGTGCTCCGTGGTACGGTAACCGTGGAGAGCGAATGGTAGCATCTCATGCCAGTCCTTGTAGGTTACTGTCATTTTTTGTACGATATTTTTGATTTTCTTATTTGCGGCTTCGACAACGCCATTCATCTTAGGCCGGTAAGGGGAATAATTATAGTGTTGGATCTTGAATTGCACGCACAATGCGGTGATCATAGTATTGTTGAGATTCTTACCATTGTCTATGATGATTCTCTCTAGGATACCGTACCGACATATGAGATTCTATTTGATGAATCAGACCACAACATTATTGGTTACAAAAGCGAAAGAAGCTGCCTCAACCCACTTTGTGAAGTAGTCAATGGCCACAAAGATGAAGCGGTGTCCATTAGAGGCTGTAGGTTTGATTTCTCTGATTATATTGATGCCCCACATAGCAAAGGGCCAAGGATCCGTCAAGACATTCAAAGGAACCGGAGGAACGTGCACTTTGTCAGCATAGACCTGACACTTGTGACAGGTTCGTGAATGCTGATAGCAATCTGCTTCCATGGTAGACCAGTAATACCCTGCCCGTAGGATATTTTTATCCATCGTATGCCCACTGGAATGGGTGCCAAAAGTGCCTTCATGTAGATCAGCCATGATCTTTTCTGCCTCAACCTTGTCTACGCAACGAAGCAATACAGAGTCGTGGTTGCGTTTATAGAGGATGCCATTACTGATGAAGAACTTAGCAGAGAATCTCCTTAAGAACTTCTTATCATTGACTGAAGCTCCTTCCAGATACTCTTGAGCCTCGAGATACCTCTTGACTTCATGGAACCAAGGCTGGTCCACTACTTCTTCAATATCGATCTCGTGACAATAAGTTGGTTCATCCATTCGTTCAATGGTGATCTGGGGAGCCTCGTTATCCAATTTGAGTTTAAACATGGATGACATTGTGGATAGCGCGTCTGCTAGCTGATTTTCCTCTCATGGAAAATGCTCAAAGGTAATTTCCTCGAAATATGGGATTAATGTCAACACATGTTCTTTGTAGGGGATGAGATTAGGGTGCTTAGTGTTCCATTCTCCTTTGATCTGGCTAATAACTAAGGCTGAATATCTGAATACACTTAAGGACTTGATCCCCAAATCTATGGCAGCTTTGAGACCAAAAATGCACGCTTTGTATTCTGCCATGTTATTTGTATAGTTGAAGCAGAGTCTTGCAGTGAAGGGAGTGTTACACCCTTCAGGGTACATGAGTATAACACATATGCCATTGCCGAGTGCGTTGGGCGCCCCAACAAAAACTAGAGTCCATTGGGATCCTTGTTCAGGTCCGTCATATGGTCTGAATTCTTCATAGTGGTTTACCATCATGATGTCTTCATCCGGGAATTCGAACTTCATGGACTGATAGTCATCCACAGCTTGATGAGTAAGGTGATCGGCTAGCACACTTCCCTTTATTACCTTCTGGGTAGTGTACTGAATGTCATATTCCATCAGGATCATCTGCCATCTCGCTATTCTCCCAGAGAGGGCAGGTTTCTCGAATATATATTTTATTGGATCCATCTTGGATATCAACAAGGTAGTATGGGTCAACATATACTGTCTTAGCCGACGAGCAGCCCATGCCAGAGCGCATCAAGTTTTCTCGAGCAGTGAATATCTTGTTTCACAGTCGGTGAACTTTTTGCTCAGGTAGTAAATAACATGCTCTTTTCGGCCAGACTCGTCATGCTGCCCCAGCACGCACCCCATTGAATTTTCCAAAATAGTTAGTGTGATCGGTGGATCTGGAACTGACTGTTTAACGCTGGTTCGCGAAATGTCGCAGAAGCAAGAGTCGCCACCGTCTTTTATTTTCTCCAATTGGAAAGGACAAAAGCGCAGAAAAATTCCTTAAAGAGATTGCTCTCGGTTCGGGAGGTAGATTATAGAAAGGGAAGGTGTTAGCACCCTTTCTATCCATGGTTATCCATGGGCTCTTAGATACTTGCTCAATGTGTTTTCAAAATTGTTTGTTTGCTTTTCAATGTGGGTTTAAAAAGTTTCTTTGAAAAAATTTCAGATCGACTCATACGTCAGAGTGTTTGAAAAGTTTGTTTTGAAAGCTTTTGAAAAGTGTCAGTGTGAAAAGTCTTTTTGAGTTTGTTTTGAGATTAGAGCAAGTATCCTTGAGAACCTACCTACCCTAAGGAATTCGTCTGTGTAGATGTCCTTTAAAGTAGTGCCATCCCACCATTGAGAGGTAGGTAGCACCACCGTTGGAGGTGTTCGGGTCAATTCGAGATTCGGGACATGGTGATCACCAGAGCAATAGGAAGACACCTTAGAAGCTACCCTCATGCCAGGTTCCCGGATCATGAGGACTTACTAAGACATCCTCTACTCGACGACCACCTTTCGAAAGGCAACAGTGAGGCGTACCCTAGGGGTGGTGTGTGCGAATTGTGTGTCATGTTTCAGTTATTTGTCTTGTCATGTTTGTCGAGTTCTACGCTTGATTTTAATTTGTCCATTCATTCTTGCATGCATATTTAACAGTTATAAAGTTTGCAAAAAATAAATCTAAGGCTATTACAAAGGCGCGGGTCCACATCGCCAAAATTAAACCGGACCCGATTTAGCGGAAAAGTAAATAGAGCGATAAAATAAAAGTGCAAAAAGCAAAGTTACATGGCTTTGGGAGAGATACAAAATTATAGTATGATAAAGTAAATGCGCAATTAAATTATTAAACAATGGGCGTTGGACCCGTTTGCAAAAAATTAAAAGTTAATGAGAATTAATTAAATAAAGAGGAATTAAAATTAAAATTAAGAAGAAATGTTTTTTAGGATTTTTATGTTTTTTATTTATTAAAAGAAAAAAAGAATTAATTGAAATTAAACTATAAAGCAAACCCTAATTCTAATGTTTTATTTGTTATGAAAGAATTAAAATATAATCTAAATTAAACCCTAATTTATTTATATACAACTTTTAATTTATGGAAACAACTAAATAATATTATTCTGAAAAAAAGAAAAAATTAAAAGAAAAATAAAAAAAAAAGATATTAAACCTAAATTCCATTTTTGGTGATTTTTATTAAAAAGATTAAAACTATAACCTAATTAACCTAAATTCATTATGTATTAATTTATTTACAAGAAAATAAATACAATAAATATTTTTATGTTTTTATCCTTTTTTCCTGATTTTTTGTAATGTTTTTATATTTTGTTAAAAAATAATTAATTAAATAGACAGTAATAAAAATAATAATTAAAACAAGAATAAAAATAAAAGTAGAAAGAAAATTAAATGCAAACCAGGGGGTGTAGCCCCAGATTGTGAGGTACAGGCCTGGGAATTCTGGCCCAATTATTTGTGAGTTCGTTGACTTTTCCAGTTCGTATGCCAGCGTGTTGACTTGGTCCTAGCATGTTCTTTGCATCGTGGTCGTTGATCTGGTTGTATAGGACGCGTGGATGGTCATGCTTTGAGGTCCATGGGATGTCTTAGACATCAGCGCTACACCTGATTTCAGATGGAAAAATAATATGGAATTTTACACAGACCTGGGAATCGAACCCAGGTCTTGGACTTGGCCAAGCGACACCTGCACCACTGAAGCACTTTGAATTCTTTTAATATACATTAATCAACAAATATTATAAGAAGAAAGCGTTAAGGACTTTGGAAATTCGCGCGAAATTTGAATCCGCCTATCATGCCTTGCCACGAGGTCTTCGTCCTCGTTCTTCCCTGAAACATAAATGTATGGCCACGGTTTTCTGGGCGTGGCTGAAGGGGTGATTGAAGAAAATAGCGAATAGCTCCCTTCTTAACATAAATTAAGCGCGAGGATGCATTTTTCTTCGTCTCCATGCCCTGAATACAACCATGGTGTTGGGAACATCCAATTTTGCCGTACCTGGAAACCCCTAATTCCAAAACTGAAAAACCCTAATGCTCGTTAATGGTGAAATCACGTGTATTGCACAAAAACGAAATTCATTGGCATGGTTAGCATCAGAACAAAACAACAATCATGAATCCACAAATAAAACTCAAGAAAGATGCTTAAATTATGATATGCGTTTAAGAATTTTTTGTTGTACAGTTACAGGTCTCGTTACCAATTCTTGAGGTCTGAGTTGATGCTAATGATTGGAATGTGTCCAGTAATTGCCACTGAAGCTTTTGGGATAGGTTTGGAAGCTTGAATCGACCTCTAACCTTGAAATCAGATTTGAGTTTTTCAACCAATTTTTCAAGTTTGTTTGTTGATTTTCTGCGCAGCTTTCAGTCCCTTTGCATTAGGTCTTTGATTCTGATCATATAGGGAAGCTATTAGGTTAAAGATATTGAATAAAATCCAAAGCAATAATTGTTTTCAATCTTTGATTTGTTAAGATCTTTTTTGAATCTTTTTTCATGGTTTTTGGTTCAATCATGCTCAAATCTCATCAAAATTTGCCTAATTGGGATATGCACGAAATATTAAGAATAAACATGCATGAAAAGATTTTTTTAGGTTAAGTTTGATATTTTCCATGTATTAAAATGATTTAAATGAATATAAATTAATATAAATTCAAATAAATAATTAAAAAATATGAAAATACTTCCCTTTGGGCCTAATGGTCGTGCATAGGCTTGGCATGAAGAAACTTGGAAGAAAAATGGGCCCATTTGCATTTTTAGGTCATTTGAACCATTGTTGACTTTTCAAAATTCCCAAAAAATTTCCCAACTTCCACAAGGCATAACTTGGTCAATTTTTAAGCTTTTCACATGTTCTTGGACATTTTGGAAAGGTCTTTGAGTCCTTTAACCAATGTCTTTGGTCCCATGTCATTTTGATTTACCAATCTCAAGTTATGGCCTTTGACTTAAAGTCCCTTTTTGTTGACTTTTGAAAATGACCTATAATGTTGAAATTGATAACTTTTTGTGAGAGCATTTCTTGGACTTGAAGTATGAAGATGAGTTGTAGGAAATGTCTTTCTCTTCAAAATGAGCTTTTTCAGTTGACTTTTTCAGCTGTCCAAATATAGCAACTTTGGCATTTTTGATGATTTCTGAGCCAAACTTTGAGAATCATGATCAAGCATTGATCAAATGATGTTTATGGCTTGAAAATGATATGTTGATCAAAAATTTGAACTTTTGACTGTCAAATGACCATTTTGCCCCTACAGTTGACTGTAGTGCAATCTAGGGTTTTGACTGTGCAATCTTGAGCTGAATGCCTTGAAACTTGACATGAAGACACTTGACCATCTTTTTAAGCATATGAGACTTGATTGGGCCTTTGAAAACTTCCTTTCCTTGATCAGAACCCAAACCCTAGTTTTGACTGTATAGGAGACAGTTGAACTGCATAGTCCTTGGGGAATTTTGTGACCTTGACTTGGCAATTCTTGATGAATATGGGAGGGCAAATTTTGGGGTACAACAGTTAGATACATGATCAAGGGTCTTCCCTCGACTGGTGGCATCAAAATAGGAGGCTCTTTCAGGTACTCTTTGATCTTGTCGAAGGAAATTTGGCATTCATCATTCGATTTGACTACTTGATCTTTCTTCATTAACTTGAAGATTAGTTCACAAGTAGCGGTTAAGTGAGAAATGAATCTGGAAATGTAGTTTAGCCATCCCAAGAATCCTCTGACTTCCTTCTCGGTACGAGGAGCAGGCATTTCTTGTATTGCTTTCACCTTGGAAGGGTCTACTTCGATACCTTTACTGCTGACGACGAAGCCTAGGAGTTTACCGGACCTCACCCCAAATATGCATTTATTCGGGTTCAACCTCAGCTTGTATTTCTTTAACCTCTCAAACAGTTTCTGTAAATGGTCAAGATGTTCCTCTTCATATTGAGATCTGACTATTATGTCGTCCATATAGACCTCTATTTCGTGATGTATCATGTCATGAAATAGAGCTACCATGGCACACAGATAGGTTGCCCTAGCATTCTTCAACCCGAATGGCATAACCTTGTAACAGAATGTGCCCCACTGTGTGACGAAGGTTGTTTTCTCCATGTCCTCAAGGGCCATTTTGATTTGATTGTAGCCTGAGAGACTGTCCATAAATGAGAACATTTTATATTGTGCAGTGTTGTCAACCAAAATATCGATACGGGGGAGTGGGAAATCATCCTTAGGGCTTGCCCTATTCAAATCTCTGTAGTCCATGCACATACGTACTTTGTCGTCCTTTTTAGGCACTGGAACAACATTGGCGACCCATTGTGAATAGGAGGTGACGACCAAGAATCTGGTGTTGAATTGTTCCATAAATTCAGACTTAATCTTCTCTGACATGTCTGATTGCATGCGATAGACTTTCTGTTTTACCGGAGGGCAGTCTTCTTTTGTTGGTAGACGATGTATCACGATATCAGCATCAAGTCTTGGCATGTCTTTGTACGACCAGGCAAATACCTCAACATAATCATGTAGCAACTGAATTAGACGCTTCTTGACACTGGTTCTAGATTGGCACCCACCTTGACTTCTTTCTTGTCCTCTTCGGTACCTAGGTTAACTGTTTCCACTGGTTCTTCATGGGGTTGTATCGTCCTCTCTTCTTGTTGTAGTAACCTGGATAGTTCCCCTGGAACTTCACAATCTTCCTCACCCTCGTTTTCGGCTTGGTAGATTAGATTTTCAGAGTCACAAAAGGCCATAGAAGAATTGTTACCCATGGGATCCCGAATAGATGTAGATCTTCATTTTGAATGTGAGTGTGTGTAAGAGTATAGTTATCTTTGAAAGAAACAAAAATGTAGAAAAAGAAAGACAAAGAGCACAAAGTTTGTATGCAAAAACGTCCATGATTCATTGATGACATATGAAAATGAGGTAACAACCCTTACAAATGGACCGTTGTGCCTCAGCTAAGACACAATGTTTTAAAAGTCTGAATTATTTAATTATTACAGGTCCAGCAAAAATTTAAAGACAATTACTGTTGGATAAAAGTAATTGGGACAAAATATTTAGCTTCCCAGTTGTTGAGTCCTCCATTGACAGTTGGGAAAATCCATTCCTCCAGGTCGTAGCTATCCTCATCATCATCTCCCACTACGTTGACTCCGTGGTTGCTGATCTTCAAAGGTGGATCCCCAGCACGAGCACGGCGTACAGCTTTTTGGGCTCCTGAAGTGAAACCCAACCAAATTTGTCATATTTGTAAGGGATATCCGGGAGTTGGCCCCAAATAGTACACCCACCTTCTTCGATCATTGCCTTGGCATCTTTCAGAGAAGACATCTTTAGCGGAGGTCTTGTAATCTTTGGGACTTGGGAAATAGTCTTGGTTACTGCCACGGTTTGTGGGACTTCCTCGAAATGCTGAAACTGAGTTTCAATGAATTCACCATCCAATTCCACGTATCTGAGGGAGTTTAAGTGACTGACCATATATTCCTCATCTCTATGGACAGTAATGATTTTCCCCTTGGTCGGGTATTTCAACATTTGATGTAATGTAAAGGTGAAGGCACCAGCGTTGTGAATCCATGGTCGGCCCAATAAGCAGGAATAGGAAGGGCGAATATCCATCACGTAAAAAGTTGAATCAAAGGTTTGAGTTCCAACTTTTATGGGGATGTCCACCTCCCCATGCACCATTCTCTTTGAACCGTCGAAGGCCATTACCACTATGTTGCTGGGTTTTAAGGTCAAACCTTCACAATCAAGTCTATCAAGAGCCTTCTTAGGCAGCACATTCAAAGAAGAACTGGTATCAACCAAAACATGGGCCAAAGTTGTGCCCCGACATTCGATAGAGACATGCAATGCCTTGTTGTGCTTCCTCCCTCTAGGTGTCAAGTCAACATCAGAAAAGCCTAAACCATTGTCAACAGTTAAACTAGCTACACAGTCTTGGAACTGATCAGCAGAGGTTTCTTGTGGCACATGGGCAGTTTTAAGAAATTTCACCAAGGCCTTCGCATGAGCCTCGGAGCACAACAATAAAGACAACATGGAAATCTTTGACGGAGTCTACCCTAGTTGTTCGACTACGTTGTAGTCGCTTATCTTTATAATTTTTAGAATTTCTTCCATCTCTTTTTGGGAGGCCTCAGGGATATATACTGATTGCTCCTTCATCCGGACAGGCTCAACCAGAATGGCTTTTCCCCGAGTCTCGGTTGACTAGGTGGTAGGGGTATCAGTAGGGATAACCATAGGGATTGTAGTAGTAGTGTCAACAAGAATAGAAACAGGGATGATCACAGGACCGGTAATAGTCTTCGGAGGAGCAATCCTGGGAGAGAATACTCTGCCACTTCGGATTATCTTGCTGGTTCCCGCAATATTGCTGATGCCGGAGTCAGCCTTCTCAAAAATTGAGTCTTCAACAGCCAGCCAATCATGCTTGACACCGTGATAGTAGACGCCGCCCCTATAATTCCATGGGATAGTTTTATCTGATGAGTACGGGATTTGTCCAGGCATAGTAATTATCAGAGGAGTCACTTTAGGAACTGATGTAATCCTAACAGGTCTTTTGGTAGAGACCCTGGAAGGATTGGCAGAAATGGTTACTATTGAAACAGCATTGTAAGAAATGGTTGGAATGGAATTTTTTTCAAACAAAATCTCTTTGTCATCTATTAAGCGTTGAACACCTTCTTTTAATAAATGACAGCCAGTTGATACGGATAAATAGAGGTGGCAGCTTTCGTCATAACCCGAAAATAAACCGGCCCTCAATAGGTTCCTCTTGATAGTCAATAGAGGAGTAACAAGTTCATCAACAACAGTAACAAACATATCATCTTCAACAGCGTTAACATCACAGCCATGCTTGGGCATAGGAGTGGTGATAACATTTGGGATCTCAGGAGCATCAAATTCAATTTCTTTTGCTTCAAGAAGGTCTTACACCTTGTTTTTCAAAGCCCAACAGTTGTTAGTATCATGGCCTGGACTTTCTGAATGGTAAGCACAGCAAGCATTAGGATGGTAGTGTGGAGAGGTTGTGTTGGGATTCTCCGGGGCTTCCTTCAAAGTTACCAGATTAGATCTCAAAAAATGTGGCAGGACTTGACATAGTGTCATATTAATCCGGGTAAATTATCTTACCGGTCTTTCTATTCTAGGTTGATTGCTCCTTTATTGAATAGGTGCAGGCTTAGGGATCATGACAGCCCCTACCATTGGTCGGTGTTTAGTTCTTTCTGGATTACTTTGAGGATATACTGCACCAACTTCTTTCTTCCCAATAAATGGTTTTCTCATGGCACTGGAGGATACGTCCTTTTGAATCTTCCCATTCTTAATCCCAGCTTCCACTCTTTCTTCGGTCAAGATTAATTCAGTGAAGCTTGTTGAAGATCTTCCAATTAGATTATTAAAGAAAGGACCGGACAGGGTACCCAGAAACATGTCTACTAACTCTCTTTCAGACAGGGGAGGTTGGACTCTTCCTGCTAAGTCCCTCCATTTCTGAGCATAGTCTTTGAAACCTTCACTTGAAACCATAGCCATACTCTAGAGTTAAGTACGGGTGGGAGAAAGGTCTGCATTGTATTGATATTGTTTATAGAAAGCAGCGGAAAGGTCTTCCCAATTATGGATATTGGCCCTCTCTAGTTGATAGAACCAATCTAGCTGAGTCCCGGATAGACTGTCTTGAAAGAAGTGGACCCACAAATCTCTGTCAGCAGTGTGAGGCTGTATCTTCCTCACGTAAGATCGGAGATGCATCTTGGGACACAAAACCCCATCGTACTTAGCGAACACTATATCCTTGAATTTTTGTGGAATAACAATCCCAGACACCAAACCTAGCTCTTCAAGGTCCAACCCGGGCACTTTCTGAATTTCCATTGCACTTAGACGCTCTTCCAGATGTTTGTATTTGTCGTCGACCGGGGGATATTGCTCTTCAGAGTAATCCTCCTCTTCTTCCTCTTAGATTCTGGCTGGGCAGTTGCTTCCTTGCCTTTCCCTTCTTGATTGTATTTTTCACCAGATGATGTTGCGAAGTCTAAGATCTTTCTGGCTTCCCTCGGGAACCTTCTTCCTAGATTCAGAACACCGATTTCTTTTGTTGCTTTCTTCTTCTTTTCTTCAATCAGCAAAGTTTTCAAATCCTCTTTCCCTTTGGCTAGAGTCAAGAACATCTATTGAAACTAAGCATTCTGCGCCTAGAGGTCTTTTATTGTCTGCTCGAGATCCATCTTACTGAAATAAACAGTAGAAAGATGAGGAGACTTGTTGTAAGAAACCTGCTTATGTTATGATGAATGGTAGATGCATATGCAATGATTTCAAGGAAATTAGAGATTTAAATTTGCTTTAGACCAAAAAGGAACACATGTTATATTAATAAATCAAAGCTTGAGTACATCATGCCTCTTTTGGGCTTACAAAGAAATACAAAAACTCTAAGATAAAAAAGCTGTACGCATCCTCTTTGGTGCGATGTAGGCGTTCAGGCTACGCTCCTCATGAAGTTGCTTAGTGAGTTCCAAAACCTTCTTCTCGCTGGCGTAGAATTGGGCCTCGAAAGTGTATCGCTCCCCCTTAAGATGTATCTAATCCCTTTGTAAGTCTTCAAGAGAGGTGGGAATGTTAGGATGCAGGATGGTGTATGGAACATCTCCTTCCACAACAGGCTCTATGATCACTGGGGGAATGGAGGGGTAAGGCATCATAAGACTTTGAGCACGAGCTCGTACTCATTTGAGGTAAGGCTCAAGAGGGATGGAATTCCTGTTTCCCAATGTCTTGCTATCTACCTTGTTCAACATCCTCCAAGCTCGGATAAACCTCTTGCGGTGACCTTGATCTTTGTTCTCGTAGTCAAATACCAAACCTTGAATGAGCATCTCATGTGGGCCATCCCTTCAGGCGTAACCAAACTGTATTAAGGCTAAATAGGGGTTGTAGGTGATACCTCCTCTAATGCCAAGTAAAGGGACATTAGGGAATTCTCCATAACGGTCGACAATAGTAACATTCTCTATAGATCGGGAACACCAATGGATGTCTGAATGTTTGAGTGCCATAAACCTATGTGACCACCTTGAACATTGCTCGTTCCTCAATACAGATTGGGGAAGATGTGAAATAAACCATCTTTCCAAGAGAGGATTACAACACATAAGGATACCTCTTTTCCTCATAGTGTGAGTGTGAAAATAATGTAGGATGTCCCCTAACAAAGTAGGCATCGGGTTACGAGACATGAAGATTTTGACGGTGTTCACATCTATGAGTTGGTCAGGATTTGGAAACAAAACCATCCCATAGATGAGGAGAGCCACAATCTCCTCAAAAGCTTGCAAATCCAAAGAGCTCCAACAGTTTTGGGCTTTCTCAAACAAGGACTTTACTAAGAAACCTTTGACACCACTCCTTGTTTCCCAATTAGTTGTGATATCAGATGGTTGAAAGTGTAGAGCTTGAGAAATCTCTTCTGGCTTTGGATCTCTTTCCATACCGTTGAAAGGTAGTTGATTGAGAATGGGAATCCTCAAGAGTTGGGATAATTCCTCCAAAGTTGGCACAAGTTGATAATCGGGAAATGTGAAGCAATGATGTAGAGGATCAAAGAACTGGAAGAGCACCTTCATCATGTCTTCATCAGTGTTAGAGGTGACCAAGTTTAGTAGGCGACCATGTATCTCGGTAAATGGAGAGTTTTCATGAATTATTGATGCTAGCTCTTTAAGTTGTGGAGGGATCCTTACAAGATTAACTTGAATGGTTTTCCTGCGAATAGGATCCATGTCCTACAAAACAGAACAAAGATAAATCCTAAGTCCTTAGGTTTAGGCTTGCATGGAGTCTCATAGGTAAGTATCCTCTTGAAGTTTAGTTGGCTTAAACCTGTCCTAGTAATAGTAATCGGGTTCTAAGGAGCTCAATATCACCGGTTTGTTTCCTCGGGCATTGTTTCAGCGCAAGCCTCTTTAATAGCGACCAAAATATCCCAAAAAACCAGACCTCAATGAGTGTAGTATCGAGTATCTACCAACTTTGGAGTGCACCAAAGTCGGTCATCTCACTACATCCTAATGTCCAAGTTGGTCAAGTAAAGGTTCTAGAAGTTAGTTAGTGCTTCATGACATCACTCAGAGGCCCCGTATTCTCCTTGACTACTCAAGGGCAACCGATACCCACAAATATGTCACACTAACGTAGCTATTGCTTAGACCATGTCGGTATACCCCGCACAGTTTCCATAACGTATTGCTACTTACCTATAAGGTATCCCAAATCCGAGTAGAGGTTTCAAACTCAAACAAAGAACCATAATGTAAAGCATACAAGTCAAACAATGAAAGCAAGTAAATATGATCTAACCCTAAGGTAACCCCCACTTTTAAAATTTTCCCCAGCAGAGTCTCCAGTTATGTGATACGGTGGGAGAACTGACTTGGGTGTTTTGTGTTTGATCGCAAATGTTGCGGTTAGCAAGAGTCACCACCGACTTTTCTTTTATCCAAAAGGAAAGGTGAAAAAGCACAGGAAAGACCTTTGAGATGTTTTCTTGAGTTCGGGGGGTAGATTATAAAAAGGGAAGGTATTAGCACCCTTTTTATCCATGGTTTTCAATGGGCTCTTAGTTACTTTCTAGATCACTTGCTTTTGTTTGAAAATGTACTTTTGAGTGGTTTTTGAAAGTATTTTGTAAAGATTCCTTTGTTTAGGCAAACTTTGTAATGATTCTCGTTCGTATGAATGTATACAAAGTGTTTGATCTTTTGAAAATGTTTTCAAGTTCGAAAGATGTTTTGAAAGTGTAGGTGTTTATTTTGAAAATAGCAAGGATTTTTTGGTTTTGAAATTGAGCAAGTAACTAGGAACATTCTACCTACTCAAAAGTCTTTCATGTTTATTTCCTTTTTCCTTTGACATTGTTATCTTGCCATTTGATTTGGTAAGTAACCCTATCTTTGGATGTAAAAGGGACGGGCGTGGGTCATCGTATAGCAATGATTAGCAATGTTGCAAGATATCTTAGCATTTTTCTTTAGGGACTAAGATCATTTTGAAAGGCAATATAGATAGCGTCATCGAGGGACTATGATCTTGTATTTTGCTTGTTTTTTCTAAGATACATCACATACATAATATGGCCATTTTTGTAAGGTAACCAAGTGGATTTACCCTAGGGGTGTATGTGTGCAAGTGTATTGATTTATAAGCTTGATTTGTCTTTGATTAGGGTTTGCTACTTGTTGGTTTTAGTCTTTCCATACAAACCCTAATTACTAGCATTTGTATATAAAGCATTTAAATTGCGGAAAATAAAAATACTAAGCTATTATATCATCTAGGGGAGGGGTGTACAAATTTCAAATGGGGAATTGCAAGAAATTAAATCTAAATAATTATTACAACCATATTGAATTTTGAATAAATGTACAAAATAAGGATAAAATGCAATAATGTAAATGTAAAAATAAATGTGATTTTTGTTTGGTTTTTTTTTATGAAAATGGTTTTTTGACCTAATTGTATAAAATAAAATAATTAATTAAAAATAAGAAAATTAATATCAAGTAAAATAAATTAATTTAAAGGAAACAACTTTTTAGGGTTTATGTGAATTTAATTAAACTAGTATATAAAAATAATTAAATAAAAGATCCTAAATTCTAAATTGATCTAAATTTACAAAAAAAAAAAAAAAATTTATTATCTAAGTATTTAAAAAAGTAAATTAATATATTAAAGAAAATGTTTTTGTTCTTTTATTTTTGTGAAGAAAAATAAATTAAATCAATATGAATAAAAAAATATAAATATTTTTTTAGATTTTTTATTTATGAAAATAATAATAATAATATTAATAATAAAAGGTAAAATAAGTAAAAAATAAAATAAAATAAAAAATAAAGTCAGGGAGGTTGATAAGTGAAAATAGGAGTATTGTAAGAAAAAAGGCCAGGCCCAAACTGCTGGCCCATGCACTACAAAAAACAAAAAAAAATGTCAAAAAATGGAAAAAAAATGCAAAAGGTCACGATGGGGCTTTAACCCAGAACCTAAGGGTGACAGGCGCGCGCTTTAACCACTGGGGTGGTGATACATCCGTTAACTTATGTCAAACCATAAATATATATTAGAAACTGCTTCCTGAAAACAACTTCATCTCCAACCTCTAGCCAGACCACCTGTATCTTGTTCATTTCTCATCCATTTACAAAAATGTAAACATGAAACTTGTAGCAAATTTCACCACGATTCCAGAAATGTAAATAACTTAAACTAATTCTCAAAAATGAGCATGAATTTTGAATGGTACCAAATTATGACCTAACTTTTCCAGGATGTTCAGATTCAAAATTCTAACTACTTATGCAATATAAATGAAATCCAAAGACATGGTTAGCTTTAGGACAATGATGTCTACATTTTTCATTCACAAATTAAACATTAATGATGCTTGAGACAAACTTCTTTTGAGTTATAGGTCGTGTATGACCAGAAGAAAACCATTACAAGGCTCAAGAACAAGTTTTGTGTATAAAGCTACTTTTTCAAAATGGCATTGTGCACTTTCTTCCTAAAATGGACATAAAGCAAGGGCATTGCATTGAATGCTTGAGTTGAAGCATCTAACAGTTGTGCGAGTATTTAATTATAGAGTGCCTAACAAGTTTGAGGCCTGTAAAGCAGAGATTATGCATCATAGGTTTGAGAATTGAATCTTTGTTCATCACAAAATGACCTATAATTTTAGTTTGAAACCCTAACTTCCTCTCTTCGATTCTTCTTGCTCAAGAATGATCTCAAGGAGTTTTTGGATATTTTAGAAAGCTTGCAATGTTCTCTACAACCCCTCTTTGAATCACTTTTGAAAATTCCCCTTGGAACTTGTTGTACCCCAAAATTTGTCCTCCCATTTTTCATACAAGATATTATCCTAGGGTTTCTCAGATACTCAATTTGGCTCAAAATTTGACTAGACAGATTCTCTCCCTAAGCAGCAAATCAGCAATTAGGGTTTTGCATTTCTCAAAGAAAATTGAGTCAAAAAGGTCGCAATTGGTCTTCATGGGTTTTTATATCTCTTCCAGGTTGTTTAAGCCAGTTTTCAAACCTTACATTGCAAGTTTGCTCAAACAATGGTCCAGATAACTGAAAACAACTACAGCAACACCAAAATCAACCCTTTTGCGAGAACAAATTCAAACGATCGTAACTTCTTCATTATTTAATATTTTTGATCAGTTTTTCTTGCATATGATCCTACTTGATGCCACCTCAAATTTCTCTTCACAAATCAAGAGCTGATTACGCGTAGAAGATCACCAAAATTCGAATTCGTTAGAAGTCACATCTGGAATTTTGACCTAATTTAAAATAACGGTCGTCTGATTGTTATTTCTTCAAATTAGAAAACCTTGAGACGATTATTTTTGCACATTGTCCTAAGTGATGTCATCAACAAGTTCTCTTCAAGAATCAAAGAAAAATTATGCTTAGAAGACCATGGGGGTTATCAAAATGTCATAGATCATTTCCTTGAATTAGAATGTTTTTAACTTCTAATTTCAACACCTGCCATATTATTTTCTCAAAGATATTGATTCTTATGTTGAGATTGGGGATTCCTTGTTTGTTTGTCGCTGACTTCAAGTCATTGGTGTTTGAGCATTGGTGTTTATTAGGTTACAGTGGATTTTTGATCGAGTTTTCTTAAGACACTATTTGTTCACTCAAGTACCATTGACTTGTATTTCGAGTTACTATGAATTGAAGATGTGACATAGAGTTTTAGTTAAAGATATTTGAGGATCCATTCAAATGATGCCCTTGATTTCAAATCAGTTCGAGCATACAAGGCATAATTCATTTATTTTGAATTTGTCTTTAGTTCAAGATTCGAAATGGAAGAAACTTTTTAAGTTTAGAAAGGAAACTACAAGGGCATTATTTTGTTTCACCAAATGCTTACCAAGACTTTTTCAAGAATCAAATTCAAGGTACAATTGTAAATTGAAAATTACAAGTTATGATTCCAAGATTAATTTCAAAGTAGAAGTGTTAAAGGAACTTTACATCCAAATCCTAATCCTAAGTCGTAAATATGTTTAAATCATCCCAAAATCTTCGAGATATTCTTCAAGCTTCATGGCAGCCCCATTCCTTCAAGACATCATCATTTCCCTTCAAGCCTATCCATGACTTCCAATTATAAATCGCCTTGCTGTTTCTCCATACCATCACATGCAACAAATCAAAGAAGAAAAAGATATGATTAGCATATAAATAATGAAGCTGAAACAAGAAATCTTCAAAGTTTTCTTTTTGCAAATTCATCATAAGGTTTTGTATTTGGAATTAGACTAGAAGGGTTTTGTTCTTAATCATGGTCTATCTCCTACTTTTGCAAATCACAAAATTTTGATCTTTTAGTTCACAAAAGGGAAAAATAAGCTTTCAAACACTACAAAAAACAACAGCAAAGTAGCAATCAAAACTAGGCTGTAAATAAAACAGGGCAAGGTTGCAAACAGCAGGCGCAACACAAAGCAAAAAAAAACAGGGCAAGGCTATAAACAGTAGGCGTAGCACTAAGCAAAAACAAAACAGGGCAGCAACAAGCTGCTATACAAAGTAGCATAAGCAAATAGCACAACATCAATTCAAATGTAAGCTAGCGTTGATTCCTGGCCCTTATGTCATCATGTTCCTAAAATGCAAAATCCTTCAGAATTTTCAAGAAAGGCAAAACAGTTTGCATCATGAAAAGATAAAAGAGGAAAGAAGAAAAGGAATCAGAAAGATATCACCTAGCCTGTTATAGCCCCTATACAGTCCAAAACCTGCTACAACTCAGCATAAAGCAAGTCAAAACCTGCATAAATATTGCACGAAATCAGCATGGCAAAATACTGCATTAGAAAAGGCATGGAGCAGTAACTATAAATGTTCAAACTCACCCTAACATTTCCCCTCATTTTTATCACCATATCACATATATAACATAAGCAAAAGAGGAGGGGGCGGCAGTTATTACAAAAATATAATACAGAGAAAGTTAACCACTTCAGCGATACTCTCCTCCTTTCAGCCTCTTAGTTTCAACAAAAAAAATGTAATAGAGGCCATATCCGAACCAACCATACTACCGCAGCCATCACCAAAAACCTGTTTCATTCAAATTCACAAAATTGTACCTTCGCAACAACGTTCACGGAATCAACAATCCTTTTGAAAAAAGGAGAATGAAAGGATCAAGGAAGGAGCCTATCAGGAAGAACCTCATTCAGGTCAGTAATCTGAGATCTCTGCTGCTTCATTTTGTTTTCTGCCTGATACCATGTTGTTTTTCTATACTATTAAATAGTTATTTCCCATGAATGTTTGATTTCACATTTGTCCGAATCCTCATTATCATCCTGAAATCATGATAAAATTGTATGTAAGTTTATTTTTCGTGTAAATAAAACCAGAAAAACTAAAACAAAAAATTGAAAACAACCAATTCCTCTTTATTATTCTCACTTCATCCATAAATTCCCTTTTCTTCTCCATTCAGACGATACTCCCTTCACCTACCACAACCGCCTTCATCCTCACAGCGAGCTACCCAAACCATTCCACGCTCTCACTCTCAATATGCTAGCTACAGCCACCAACAACATTCTCATACGCCTTTCCCCGTTACCAAACTAAACACCACCTGCAAGTTACAATGTGACCCTAGTCTCTCATTCTGCTACACTACTATAATACACAAAACATCCCACAGAAAAAAAGGAGAAAACTCATTAAAAATTCTTAGTTAACAAACCTTTGCAATCTGTAAATCACCTCAGAAGGGCAAATATCCGCAACTTGCCTAAACCCTCATTGTTCACCATCAACAATACCTTGTCGGTCGATCTATTCCGCTCAACCGCACGCTTCAAACTTTGCCGCTATCCATCCACCTTCAACAAATCTTCAACCTATGTTTCATGTGTTACTGCCGTTTCGCCACATCTCCCATGCGAACCACCCTCTGGACACTCTATACGCTTCCTTCATCTTTTTTTTAACGTAATTGTTGTTATTCTGTGTGTATCGGATACGAGAAAGATTCATAGAGAAATAAGGAGCGTTCGTCGTGTCACCTCTGTTTTGTTTCATTAGTTTTTTCTTTAACTGGAATTTTATTGGAAACGATAAAATTATATGTCTTTTTTCCTTCCCAAGGCGTGCGGCGCTGCTTTTGCACTAGGGTTTTTCCCAAAACTTTTCCTTGCCTCTTCCCCCAAACCGGGTCCGGTCCAAGCCCAATCTATTCTACTGGCCTCACCCCCCCCCCCCCCCTTTTGTTTGATTTGTTTACAGAAAGTAAATAACCAATTCTTTTTTTGGGGCCTCCGCCCCAAATCATCACCATAAGCCCAGAGAATTTAATTTCTCTCCAACTCCCTATTTTACTACTTACACCTTTTTTTATTAGTTTAAATAATCTTTTTTTTTATTTATTAATTTAGTCTAATTTTTTTTTTAGATAAGAATATAGTTTCCTTTTTTGATTACTTTTTTTAATGTATATTTTTTTTATCGTTTAATTATCTTTCTTTCAAATTATTTAGTTTTTACATGATAAAATTAAAAAAAAAATAATAACAGAATAGATTCTTTATTCTTTTCAAAAAAAAACTTACGAACAAAAATCTTAAAGTGTTATCTATCTTGCTAATTAATTTGTAAATTACGCTAGTTTAAATATTCGTTCATTTTCAATTCGACTTGGTTGTATTGTTTGCTATTTATGCTTTTAAATCGCATTCGACTCATCCTCATTTGTAAAAAGTGTACCACATTCTTGAAAGTTCTGTAACAGCGTAGAATTTTAATTCCCGCAATTTACTGTTTTCTATATACTGTATAGTAAATAGGCGTGCATGGAAAGATTCAAAAATCAATCGCTAGATAACCTAATTTCAAAGACAAAATAACTTGAACCAAACATACTTTTTCAAACGCGCACCTCTAGGGTAACCTCGCTTGTTGCCTCGGAAACACAGTCATGTCCCTCGAATATGGGACGTTTTAGCAATGACCCTTCGATAAAAAAAATACTATAGTCCCTCGATGACCCTCGACGTTGCCTTCAATAAAACGATCTAGTCCCTTACGAAAAATTGCTAAAGCGTCTCATAAGGTGCTTTCGATGACTATAAAATTGACCCACGCTTGTCCCTTCACATCCAACGATGGGGCTTCTTACCAAATTAATGGTAAGATAGAAACATTAAAAGGAGGAAGAAAAGAACCTTGAGACCTTTCGAGTAGGTAGATTCGCTTCTAGTTGCTCGCTTGCTCACGACAAAAACATTTTACACCAACACTTTCATCTTAAAACATTTTCAAAAGACAAAACCTTTTGTATACGTTCTTATAGAGACGAGAACCATTGCAAAACATCTTTTCAAAACAATTTCCAAAACACAATCCACAAACACATCTTTGAACCGTCTTTCGAAACAAAACTTTGTACGCGTTCTCATAGAAACGAGAACCATTACAAAGAAATTTTTCAAAACAATTTCAAAGCCCACACCTCAAGCACATTGTCAAACAAAAGCAAGTGATCTAAACGAGTAACTAAGAGCCCATGGAAACCCTTGGATGAAAAGGGTTCTAATACCTTCTCTTTTCATAATATACCCTCCGAACCCGAGAAATAATCTCGAAAGGTCTTTCCTGTGCTTTTTTACCTTTCCTTTTGGATAAAAGAAAAGTCGGTGGCGACTCTTGCTATCCGCATAAATGCGATCAAAACGCAAAACACCAAGTCAGTTCTCCCACCGTATCACAGAACTGGCGACTCTGCTGGGGAAAGTTCTAAAAGTGGGGTTACCTTAGGGTTAGATCACCTTTACTTGCTTTCATTATTTGATTTGTGTGCTTTATATTTAGTTCTTTGTATTGGGCTTGCTTTGATCCTCCACCCGGATCTGGGACACCTTTTTAGGTAAATAGCAATAAATTGTGGAAACTGTACGGCATAGACCGATATAGTTGAAACAATGGCAATGTTAGTGTGACGCATTTGTGGGTACCGGTATCCCTCGTGGTGAATCGAGGAGAATACGGGGCCACTGAGTGGCTTCATGAAGCACTAATTGACCTTAGAACCCTAATTGAACAAACTTGGCCATTAGGACGTAGTGAGATAGCCAATTTCGGTGTAGAACTGAAAATTGGTTGATACTCAATACTACACTCATTGAGGCTAGACTTTTGGAATATCTCGGCCGCAAGAAAAGATTGTTGTGCTGAGACAATACCTAAGGGAAAGGTCGGTGATATTGAGATCCTTTAGAACCCGATCACTATTACTAGGACAGGTTGAGCCAACCAAACTTCAAGAGGGTACTTACCTATAAAACTCATGCAAGCCTAAAACATAGGGACTTGTTTTCTATGTGTGTATATATTTACTTGAACATAAACATCATAAGCATTATGAACATCATACGCATGTTCACTAACCATTTCAAGCATTTAGAAATTTATCTTTGTTTTTGTTTTGTAGGACATGAATTCTCTCCGAAGAAACACCATCTGAATCAGCTTTGTAAAAGCATATCCTCAACTTCAAGAGCTAGCCTCAAGAGTGCCCGGGGATTCTCCTTTTACCAAGAAATATGATCAGCTCCTCAGTTTGGCTACATCCAACTTCCAAGAAGAGATGATGTGTGTACTATTCCAATTCTTTGATCTCGTACATCATTGTTTCACTTTCCCGGACTATCAGTTGGTACCTACGCTGGAAGAGTTCTCTCTACTCTTAGGGGTGCCCGTGCTTGATCAGATATTGTTCACCGTTATAGAAGGGATTCCAAAACCTGAAGTCATCGCCGAGGGTTTACATGTGAAGAGGGCCGACGTCATAGCCAATTGGGAAACAAGAAGCGGGATTAAAGGCTTTTAGTTAAGTTTCTATTGGAAAAAGCTCGTTCATTCTGGGATGACATGTATTTCCAAGCTTTCAAAGACGTCCTAGCTCTTCTCATTTATAGTTTGGTTCTGTTTCCCAATTCATAGATGTTAACACCATCAAAGTCTTTCTCTCTCGCAATCCTATACCTACATTACTAGGAGACATCTTGCATTGCCTTCATACCCACACCATGAAGAAAAGAGGTACTCTTTTGTGTTGTATCCCCCTACTCGCTAAGTGGTTCACTTCACACTTGCCACAGTCAGCATTGAAGAACGAGCAAAGACTGACTTGGTCTCAAAGGATGATGTCTCTCACCCACTCTAATATTCGTTGGTGTTCGAGATCCTTGGAAGATGTCTCTATCATTGACCACTGTGGGGAGTTCCCTAATGTACCTCTGCTTGGTATTAGGGGAGGTATCGCCTACAACCCATGCTTAGCTCTTCGACTGTTTGGGTATGCCCAAAGAGATGGCCCTCATGAGATGCTCATCCAAGGTCTGGTGTTCGACTACGACAAAGAAGACCAAGGTTACCGCCAGAGGTTTAGACGTGCTTGGGGAATGGTGAACAAGGTGGACAGTAGGACTTTGGGACAAAAAACTCTATCCCTCTCGAATCTTACCTTAGGTGGGTACGGGCTCGTACCCAGAGTCTCTTGATGCCTTACCCTTCCATCCTTCCTGTCATCATTGAGCCTGTTATTGAAGGAGACGTCCCATACATTGTTCTTCATCCTGACATGCCTACCTCTCTCGAAGACCTGCAGAAAGCTTGGGTTCAGTTGAAGGAAGAGCGAGACACCTTTGAAGCCCAGTATTACACTAGTGAAAAGAAGGTTCTGGAGCTCACCAAACTGCTTCATGAAGAGAAAAACCTGAATGCCTACATTGCTCCAAAGAGGATGCATTCAGTCTTTTTGTCTTAAGAGTTAGGTTGTATTTTGTTTCTTTCATTGTAAGCCCAAGGAGGCATGATGTATTCAAACTTGGATTTTAATATGACATGTGTTCCTTTTTGGTTTGAACAAATTTAAATCTCTAATTTTCCTTGAAATCATTTGCATATTGCATCTTCATTCATCATAACATCATACAGGTTTCTCATAACAGGTCTCCTTATCCTTCTAATGTTTATTTCAGTGAGATGGATGTTAAACAGACTGTGAAAGATCTTCAGGCGCAGAACTCCCAGTTTCAATAAATGCTATTGGCTCTGACAAAAGGACAAGAGGAGTTGAAGACTCTGCTGGCCAAAGAGAAGAAGAAGAAAATGAAGAAATCAACCGGTGTTGTGATCATGGTAAGAAGGTTTAAAGGACAAGCCAGACGGACTTTGGACTTTGCGACATCATCGGGTGAAGGAGATAATCAAGGAGACGGGACCCAGGAAGTGAACAACGACCCAGCATCTGCAGAAGAGGACGAACCTGATTACTCTGAGGAGCAATATCCTCCTGTTGATGATAAATACAAACAACTAGAGGATCGTTTGAATACTATGGAGATTCAGAGGGTACCCGGTTTGGATTTCGAAGAATTAGGACTCAATTCAGGGGTTGTCATCCCACAAAAATTCAAGGTTCCCACTTTCACTGAATACGACGGTGTCTCTTCCCCAAATCTACATCTAAGGTCATACGTCATAAAGATTCAACCCCATACGGCTGACAAGAATTTGTGGGTGCATTTCTTCCAAGAGAGCTTATCTGGGACGCAGTTGGATTGGTTCTATCAATTGGAAGGGACCAATGTTCGCAATTGGGAAGATTTGGCCGCCGCTTTCTACAAACAATATCAGTACAATACTGATTTAGCTCCAACTAGGACACAATTGCAAGGCATGTCTATGGGAACAGGTGAACGTTTCAAAACCTATGCTCAAAAATGGAGGGATCTCGCAAGCAGAGTCCAACCCCCTCTATCTGATAGAGAATTAGTGGATATGTTCCTTGACACCTTGTCAGGACCATTCTTCAACCACCTGATCGGGAGTTCCTCAGCTGGATTTACTGAATTAATCATGACTGGTGAGCGGGTCGAAGCCGGTATAAAAAGTGGAAAAATTCAAAGAGATGCATCATCGAGTATGATGAAGAAGCCCTTTGTTGGAAAGAAGGAGGTCAGTGCTGCATATGACTATAGGAATCAAAACAAAAATGACCGTCGCCCGGCGGTAGGGGCTGTTATGATTTCTAATCCTGTGCTAAATCAGCAGTGGAATTATCAGCGCAAACCAAAAGCACCCATGAGACGTTTACCCAGATTAACATGACCATGTCTCAAGTTTTGCCACACCTTCTAAAGACCAATTTGGCAACTTTAAAGGAAGCTCCCAAGAACCCCAATACTACTTCTCCTCGCTACAACCCGAACGCCCGATGTGCCTATCATTCTGAAAGCCCGAGGCACGATACAAATGATTGTTGGGCCTTAAGAATAAGGTGCAAGACCTTATCAATGCGAAAGAGATTGAATTTGATCCCCCAGAAATACCTAATGTAATAATGGCGCCCATGCCCAGACATGGCCAATGTATCAACGCCAATGATGATGATCGTTTTGTCTCCTCCGTGAATGACTTAGTTACTCCTCTGTTGACCATTAAACAGAATCTACTGCAAGTCGGTCTGTTCCCAAGATGCGATGAAGATTGTCACTTATGCAAGTCTCTGCCGAACGGTTGTTTGTTACTAAAGATAGGCGTCCAACGCCTGATGACTAGTAAAGAAATCTTGTTTGAAAAGCTTCCTCCTATCAGAAGTTCTTATCAAGATATTTCGATAATCACCATTTCCGACAATCCTCCCAGGGTCTCCACCAAAAGACCCGTCAGGATTACATTTGTTCTAAGGTCTGCACCTTTAATCATCACTATGCCAAGACCAATGTCTTACTCTTCGGATAAAGTTGTTCCCTGGAATTATGGGGCTGATGTTTATTACTATGGCGTCAAGCAAGATCAGTTGGCTGTCAAAGACGAAGTTGCGAGAGATATTGATCCCGATATCGGTAATATCACTGGGACCAGCAAAATAACAAGAAGTGGAAGAGTCTTCTCACCTGAGATTTCTCCAAAGACCGTTGCTACTCCTATGATCATTCCTACTGCCACTCCTACCGACACTCCCAATGATACTCCTACTGTTATCCCTGCTACCGATACAAGGGGCAAAGAGGCTTTGAATGAGCCTGTCCAAGCAAGAGAGCGTCCCGAGATCATCCTTGAAGCTTCTAGAGAGGAGATATAAGAAATACTAAAGATAATCAAGAAAAGTGACCACAACATTATAGAACAATTAGGGAAGACCCCCTCGAAGATATCATTGTTGTCCTTACTTTTGTGTTCTGAGGCCCATGCAAAAGCCTTGGTAAAGTTTCTTAAGACCTCCCACGTGCCCCAAGAGACCTCCATCGACTAATTTGAAAACTGTGTGGCCAGTCTAACTGCTGATAATGGATTGGGCTTTTCTGACGCTGATTTAACCTCTAAGGGAAGGAAGCACAACAATGCCTTGCATATTTCCGTTGAATGCAGGGGCACCACACTTGCCCATGTTCTAGTGGATATTGGCTCATCATTGAATGTCTTTCCCAAAAATGCTCTCGACCGTATGGATTGCGAGGGGCTCATCTTGAAACCTAGTAACATCATAGTAAGGGCCTTCGATGGTTCCAATAGGACAATGCACGGAGAAGTTAGTATCCCCATAAAAATTGGGACTCAGACTTTTGACTCAACTTTCTATGTGATGGACATCCGCCCTTCATACTCTTGTCTATTGGGTTGGCCTTGGATCCATGGTGCGGTTGTCGTCACTTCAACCTTGCACCAAATTCTAAAATACCCGATTAAAGGAAAGATTGTCACAGTTCACGGAGAGGAGGAGTACATGGTTATCCATCTGAACTCTTTCAGGTATGTTGAAATGGATGGTGAATTCATTGAGACTCCATGTCAGAACTTTGAGGAGGTTCCAGCAACGGTCGCGGCAACCAAATCTACTCCAAAGGTCTTGAAGATTACCATACCTCCACTAAAGATGGCCTCCTTGAAAGATGCTCGAGCAGTAGTTGAAGAAGGAGGGTGTACCATCTGGGGTCAGCTTCCAGATATTCCCTACAAGTCCGACAAATTTGGGTTGGGGTTCACTTCAGAAGCCTAAAGAGTTGTTCGACATTCTCGCACTGGGGGACCACCTCTCCGTATCAGCAATCAAGGAGTCAATGCAGTAGAGGACAGTGATGGCAGTTGTGATATGGACGAATGGATTTTCCCAACCACCGGCGGAGGGCTCAACAATTGGGAGGCCAAAGATTTCATTCTTATTACTTTTATTCAAGAGTAATTGTCTTTTAATATTTCCAGGCTTGTAATATTTAAACAATTCAGACTTTTAAAACCTTGTGTCTTACCCGAGGCATAAGGGTCCATTTGTGAGGGTTGTCACTTCATTCTCATATGTCATTAATGAATCATGGACATTTTTGCATCAAATTTTGTGTTCTTTGTCTTTCTTTATTACATTTTATTTACTTTCAAAAGTAGCTATGCTCTTACACACACTCACATATTAAAATGCAGATCTACATCCACTCAGGATCCCATGGGTAACAGTTCTGCTATGGCCAATTGTGACTTTGAAAATCCGATCTACCAAGCCGACGATGAAAGTGAGGAAGATTGTGAGGTGCCAGGGGAGTTGGCCAGGTTGTTGCAACAGGAAGAAAGGACCATTCAGTCGCACGAAGAGCCGATCAAAGTAGTTAACTTGGGAACTGAGGAAGATAAAAAGGAGGTCAAGGTGGGTGCCAATTTGGAACCTAATGTCAAGGAGCGTTTGATTCAGTTGCTGCACAATTATGTTGAAGTCTTTGCCTAGTCGTACAAAGACATGTCGGGACGTGACACAGACATTGTGGTACATTGTCTGCCTACGAGGGAAGATTGTCCTCCAGTAAAGCAAAAGGTTCACCGTATGAGGCCTGATATGTTAGAAAATATCAAGGCAAAAGTCATGAAGCAATTCAATGCTGGATTTTTGGTTGTCACCTCTTATCCCCAATGGGTGGCCAATGTTGTTCCTGTTCCCAAGAAAGATGGTGAAGTGGGAATGTGTGTGGACTACAGAGATTTGATTAGGGAAAGCCCCAAAGATGATTTCTCACTCCCCCACATCGACATTCTAGTTGACAATGCGGCACAATACAAAGTGTTTTCCTTCATGGACAGTTTCTCGGGCTACAACCAAATCAAAATGGCGCCTGAGGATATGGAGAAAACAACCTTTGTTACACAATGGGGCACTTTCTGCTATAAGGTCATGCCATTCAGACTGAAGAATGCTGGGGCAACTTATCAACACGCCATGGTAGCTTTATTTCATGACATGATACATCATGAGATAGAGGTCTACATAGACAATATGATAGCCAGATCTCAAACGGAAGAAGAGCATCTTGACCACTTACAGAAGCTGTGTGAGAGGCTGAAGAAGTACAATTTGAGATTGAATCCAAACAAGTGCATGTTCGGAGTACGGTCTGGTAAACTCCTAGGATTTATCGTCAGCAAAAAAGGTATCGAGGTTGATCCTGCCAAAGTTAAAGCGATACAAGAAATGCCATCTCCTTGTACTGAAAAGGAAGTCAGAGGATTCTTGGGACGTTTGAATTGCATCGCCAGGTTCATTTCTCACCTGACAGCTACTTGTGAGCCAATCTTCAAGCTCTTGAAAAAAGATCAAGTAGTTAAATGGAATGACAAATGCAAAGTTTCTTTTGACAAAATCAAGGAATACTTACAAGAGCCTCTTGTGTTGTTACCACCCATCGAGGGAAGGCCTTTAATCTTGTATTTGAATGTATTAGAAAACTCAATGGGGTGTGTGTTGGGGAAGCATGACGAGTCTGGCCGAAAAGAGCATGCTATTTATTACCTAAGCAAAAAGTTTACTGACTGTGAAACAAGATATTCACTGCTCGAGAAAACTTGCTACGCTCTGGCATGGGCTGCTCGCCGGCTGAGACAGTATATGCTGACCCATACTACTCTGTTGATATTTAAAATGGATCTAATAAAATACATCTTTGAGAAGCCCGCTCTTTCTGGAAGAATAGCAAGATGGCAGATGATCCTGACAGAATATGACATACAGTATACTACCCATAAAGCTATAAAGGATAGTGTATTGGCTGATCACCTCGCTCACCAAGTTGTGAAAGACTTTTAGTCCATGAAGTTTGAATTCCCGGATGAAGACATCATGACATTAGACGACTGTGAAGAAATCAGGCCATATGACGGACCTGAACAAGGATCCCGATGGACCCTATTCTTTGATGGAGCATCCAATGCACTTGGAAATGGTATCGGTGTCGTACTCATATCTTCGGAGGGATGTCATACTCCCTTTACTGCCAGACTTTGCTTCAACTGTACAAACAACATGGTAGAATATGAAGCATGCATCTTCGGTCTCAAAGTTGCTATAGACTTGGGGATCAAATCCTTGGATGTATTTGGAGATTCAAATTTGGTCATCAGTCAAGTCAAAGGGGAATGGGACACCAAACACCCCAACCTTATCCCTTACAAAGAACATGTGTTGACATTGTTACCGCATTTTGAGAAGATTGCCTTCGAGCATTTCCCGCGAGAAGAAAATCAGCTAGCAGACGCTCTAGCTACAATGTCATCTATGTTTAAACTTAATTGGGATAATGAGGCTCCTCGGATCACCATTGAACGGATGAATGAACCAGCCTATTGTCATGAGATCGGTACTGAAGAAGTAGTAGATAAACCTTGGTTCCATGAAGTTAAAAGGTATCTCGAGTCTCAGGAATATCCAGAAGGAGCTTCAGTGAATGACAAGAAGTTCTTAAGAAGATCCTAGGATAAGTTCTTCCTTAGTAACGTCATTTTGTACAAACGCAGTCATGACTCTGTATTACTTCGGTGCGTAGACAAGGTTGAAGCTGAAAGGATCATGGTTGAATTACATGAAGGCACTTTTGGCACCCATTCCAGTGGGCATACAATGGAAAAGAAGATCCTTCGGGCAGGCTATTATTGGTCTATCATGGAGGTAGACTGCTATCAACACTCTCGGACTTGCCATAAGTGTCAGATTTATGTTGATAAAGTGCATGTACCTCCAGTTCCTCTGAACGTCCTGACGGCTCCTTGGCCCTTTGCTATGCGGGGAATAAATATGATTGGGGAAATCAAACCAACGGCCTCTAATGGACATCGCTTCATCTTAGTGGCCATCGACTATTTTACAAAGTGGGTTGAGGCAGCTTCCTTCGCTTCCGTTACTAAGAATGTGGTCGCCCGGTTCATCAAACAGAACCTCATCTGTCGGTATGGTGTCCCTAAGAGAATCCTCACTGATAATGGTATGAATCTAAACAACACTATGATCACCGCCTTGTGCAAGCAATTCAAGATCCAGCATCAAAATTCTTCCCCTTACCGGCCAAAGATGAATGGTGTTATTGAAGCTGCAAATAAAAACATTAAGAAGATCATATAGAAAATGACAGTCACATACAAAGACTGGCATGAGATGCTACCATTCGCTCTCCACGGGTATCGTATCACATCTCGCACATCAACTGGGGAAACACCCTATTCTCTGGTATACGGCATGGAGGTTGTCTTACCCATTGAGGTCCAGATCCCCTCTCTGAGGATCATGAAGGATGCTGGTTTGAACCAAGAAGATTGGATCCAGACTCGATTTGACCAACTAAACTTGATTGATGAGAAGAGGCTTACAACTATCTATCATGGTCAGATGTACCAAAAAACGCATGATCAAAGCTTTTAATAAAAAGGTCAAACGTCAGGTATATCGGGTCGGTGACTTGGTAATCAAGCGTATCATTTTGCCACAAGGTGATCCCAGGGGCAAATGGACTCCTACATATGAAGGGTCGTTTGTAATCAAAAGCATATTCTCTGGTGGAGCAATGATCTTAACCACTATGGATGGCGACGACCTCCGGCACCCTGTAAATATGGACATAGTTAAAATATACTACGCATGATCAAAGACCCGCTAGGTTGACTGGCCTAGGCAGAAATAAGGGCTTCCCGGCTAACCAAAAGGGTTCGGGAAAAAATAAGGGATGAAAATTAAAAAAAAATCTTTACACCCGGAAAATCGAAAACCCGAAAGGGCGGCTTGGGCAAAAAAAGGGTATCCCGGTGGACTGAAAACTCGAGAGGGCGGTCCAGGAAAAAGTTAGGGATTAAAGCGTATGACTATGTCCCGTTGGATCATCTTGTAGACAATTTTCAGCATTGACCAATCAACTCAAATGGTTCTAATCAATCCAATCAACTTTGCTAAGGCGACAAGTGGACAAGACACTCAGAGACACAAAGACTATAGAAGAATGGGAACCCCATGGGATTATTGCACATAGCTATCTTTCTTTGTATCAATTTTCATTTTTTTACAACGACATTCTCTTACTAGAATGCTCGTCTCATTGTACAAAAATACTTATTCAAGTTAATACAAAGATATCCCCTTTGGAAGTGAAAAACCATTTGTTTTTTTCTTTGTTTCTGTGTTTTGTTTACAAAAACGTCCAATGATTTATTTTTGAACATATGCATTTGAACGTGATTACTGTTACAAATAAACAGAAAACGAAAAGACAAATACTAATGACTTTAAGAAATAGGATAATATCTATAGGCCATTCCATAAGATCCCCTCAGGTACCTTCTCCAGCAAGAACGGAAGAAAATACATCCTACTACAGAATCGCTGACATATCCCCAGTATGCAGCCTGTTGGTATCAAGCACTCTCATACCCTGACAGAGCAAAGCTTCCAACTACCACTCCAAAGGTTCACCGGTAAGTTGCCCAACTTCTCAGGCTTCCCCAGTAGGATTTCACGAAGTCTACAAGCAATTTCCGGCATTTCCCTTCTACAACAGATTTTATTTCTCTAATGATTGGAAACTCACTCATCAGTGCTTCAAAAGGGATTTATTTTCCCCGCTTCCAACAACACTACGACACGAATAATATTTAGGTCCATACATTTGCATTCATACGTCATAGCGTTGACAACACAAGTACATAAAGTGCAATCTCATTTATTTTGAGAAACAACATCATACCATGCATTGCATACATCATAACATTGCATACAATTAACTCTTCACCTTTTGCAGGAAAGAGTCATTCGACAGGAAATTATCATCAACAAATTTCCAACAGACAAAGATTTCCATCAAGAAAAGACTGGTCGACCATCTACTTAACAAAATATTTTTTCCAGATTCTTACTGGTTCAGATGAATCTCCCAACGGTTTATTCTGATTCATTTCTAGATTCTTACTAGTTCAGATAAATCTCTCAATGATTTATTCTGATTCATTTTCAGATTCTTACTGGTTCAGATGAATCTCTCAATGGTTATTCTGATTCGTTTCCAGATTCTTACTGGTTCAGATAAATCTCTCAACAATTTATTCTGATTTGTTTCCAGATTCTTACTGGTTCATATGAATCTCTCAACGGGTTATTCTGATTCATTTCCAGATTCTTACTGGTTCAGATAAATCTCTTAACAGTTTATTCTGATTTGTTTCCAGATTCTCACTGATTCAGATAAATCTCTCAACGGTTTATTCTGATTTGTTTCCAGATTCTCACTGGTTCAGATAAATCTCTCAACAGTTTATTCTGATTCATTTTCTGATTCTTACTGGTTCAGATGAATCTCTCAACGATTTATTCTGACTTGTTTCCAGATTCTCACTGGTTCAGATAAATCTCTCAACGGTTTATTCTTATTTGTTTCCATATTCTCACTGGTTCAGATAAATCTCTCAACGGTTTATTCTGATTCGTTTCCAGATTCTCACTGGTTCAGATAAATCTCTCAACGGTTTATTCTGATTCGTTTCTAGATTCTCACTGGTTCAGATAAATCTCTCAACGGTTTATTCTGATTCGTTTCCAGATTCTCACTAGTTCAGATAAATCTCTCAACGGTTTATTCTGATTCTTTCCAGATTCTCACTGATTCAAATAAATCTCTCAACAGTTTATTCTAATTCGTTTCCAGATTCTCACGGGTTCAGATAAATCTCTCAACGATTTATTATGATTTGTTTTCTGATTCTTACTGGTTCAGATGAATCTCTCAACGATTTATTCTGATTCATTTCCAAATTCACTGATTCAATTAAATCCCTCAATGGTTTATTCTGATTCCTTTTCTGTTAAAATCGAGTTCAGACTTTTTGTCAACAATCATCTTTGGATGGAATTTATAAGCCCATCTCCGACGGTTCTCCATCGCTTCTCCAAATGGCATCTTTAAACCCATTTCCTTATGCACTCCACCAGCGCATCATCAAGTGCAAATTTCTAGGCACTCTAGTATTCAATCATCTTCTACTTTCAAGCCACGAACGACAAACACGTCGATCTCGCTTTTTAAGTTTAAGAAGATTGAACAGGGGCAGCTGTTGTACCCCAAAATTTTCCCTCCCATTTTTCATACAAGATACTATCCTAGGGTTTCTCGGATACTCAATTTGGCTCAGAATTTGACTAGACAGATTCTCTCCCTAAGCAACAAATCAGCAATTAGGGTTTTGCATTTCTCAAAGAAAATTGAGTCAAAAAGGTCGCAATTGGTCTTCATGGGTTTTTATATCTCTTCCAGGTTGTTTAAGCCAGTTTTCAAAACTTACATTGCAAGTTTGCTCAAACAATGGTCCAGATAACTGAAAACAACTACAACAACCCCAAAATCAACCCTTTTGCGAGAACAAATTCAAACGATCATAGCTTCTTCATTATTCAATATTTTGAGCGGTTTTTCTTGCATATGATCCTCCTTGATTCCACCTCAAATTTCTATTCACAAATCAAGAGCTGATTACGCGTAGAAGATCACCAAAATTCGAATGCGTTAGAAGTCACATCTTGAGTTTTGACCTAATTTAAAATAACGGTCGTCTGATTGTTATTTCTTCAAATTAGAAAACCTTGAGACGATTATTTTTGCACATTGTCCTAAGAGATGTCATCAACAAGTTCTCTTCAAGAATCAAAGGAAAATTATGCTTAGAAGACCCTAGGAGTTATCAAATTGTCATAGATCATTTCCTTGATTTATAATGTTTTTAACTTCTAATTTCAACACCTGCCATATTTATTTTCTCAAAGATATTGATTCTTATGTTGAGATCGGGGATTCCTTGTTTATTTGTCGCTGACTTCAAGTCATTGGTGTTTGAGCATTGGTGTTTATTAGGTTACAGTGGATTTTTGATCGAGTTTTCTTAAGACATTATTTGTTCACTCAAGTACCATTGACTTGTATTCCGAGTTACTATGAATTGAAGATGTGACATAGAGTTTTAGTGAAAGATATTTGAGGATCCGTTCAAATGATGCCCTTGATTTCAAATCAGTTCGAGCATACAAGGCATAATTCATTTATTTTGAATTTTTCTTTAATTCAAGATTCGAAATGGAAGAAACTTTTTAAGTTTAGAAAGGAAACTACAAGGGCATTATTTTGTTTCACAAAATGCTTACCAAGACTTTTTCAAGAATCAAATTCAAGGTACAATTGTAAATTGAAAATTACAACTTATGATTCCAAGATTAATTTCAAATTAGAAGTGTTAAAGGGACTTTACATCCAAATCCTAATCCTAAGTCGTAAACATGTTTAAATCATCCCAAAATCTTCGAGATATTCTTCAAGCTTCATGGCATCCCCATTCCTTCAAGACATCATCATTTCCCTTCAAGCCTATCCATGACTTCCAATTATAAATCACCTTGTTGTTTCTCCATACCATCACATGCAACAAATCAAAGAAGAAAAAGATATGATTAGCACATAAATAATGAAGCTGAAACAAGAAATATTCAAAGTTTTCTTTTTGCAAATTCATCATAAGGTTTTGTATTTGGAATTAGACTATAAGGGCTTTGTTATTAATCATGGTCTATCTCCTACTTTTGCAAATCACAAAATTTTGATCTTTTACTTCACAAAAGGGAAAAAGAAGCTTTCAAACATTACAAAAAACAACAACAAAGTAGCAAACAAAACTAGGTTGTAAACAAAACAGGGCAAGGCTGCAAACAGCAGGCGCAACACAAAGCAAAAAAAAACAAAACAGGGCAAGGCTGCAAGCAGCAGGCGCAACCCTATGAAAAAACAAAACAGGGTAGCAACAAGCTGCTATGCAAAGCAGCATAAGAAAATAGCACAACATCAATTCAAATGTAAGCTAGCATTGATTCCTGGCCCTTATGTCATCATGTTCCTAAAATGCAAAATCCTTCAGAATTTTCAAGAAAGGCAAAACAGTTTGCATCATGAAAAGATGAAAGAGGAAAGAAGAAAAAGAATCAGAAAGATATCACCTAGCTTGCTACAGCCCCAATACAGTCCAAAACCTACTACAACTCTGCATAAAGCAAGTCAAAACCTGCATAAATATTACACGAAATCAGCATGGCAAAATACTGCATTAGAAAAGGCATGGAGCAGTAACTACAAATGTTCAAACTCACCCAAACATTTCTCCCTATTTTTCTCACCATCTCACATATATAACAGAAGCAAACGAGGAGGGGACGGTAGTTATTAGAAAAATATAATACAGAGAAAGTTCACCACTTCAGCGATACTCTCCTCCTTTCAGCCTCTTAGTTTCAACAAAAAAAATGTAATAGAGGCCATATTCGAACCAACCATACTACCGCAGCCATCACCAAAAACTTGTTTCATTCAAATTCACAAAATCTTACCTTCGCAACAACGTTCATGGAATCAACAATCCTTTTGAAACAAAAGGAGAAGGAAAGGATCAAGGAAGGAGCCTATCAGAAAGAACCTCATCCAGGTCAGTAATCTGAGATCTCTGCTGCTTCATTTTATTTTCTGCCTGATACCATGTTGTTTTTCTATACTGTTAAATAGCTATTTCCCATGAATGTTTGATTTCACATTTGTCTGAATCCTCATTATCATCCTGAAATCATGATAAAACAGTATGTAAGTTTATTTTTCGTGTAAATAAAACCAGAAAAACCAAAACGGAAAAATTGAAAACAACCCATTCCTCTTTATTATTCTCACTTCATCCATAAATTCCCTTTTCTTATCCATTCATACGGTACTCCCTTCACCTACCACAACCGCCTTCATCCTCACAGCCAGCTACCCAAACCGTTCCACGCTCTCACTCTCAATACGCTAGCTATAGCCACCAACAACATCCTCATACGCCTTTCCCCGGTACCAAACTAAACACCACCTTCAAGTTACAATGTGACCCTAGTCTCTCATTCTGCTACACTACAATAATACACAAAACATCCCACAGAAAAAAAGAGAAAACTCATTAAATATTCTTAGTTAACAAACCTTTTCAATCTGTAAATTACCTCAGAAGGGAAAATATCTGCAACTTGCCTAAACCCTCATTGTTCACCATCAACAATACCTTGTCGGTCGATCTATTCCGCTCAACCGCACGCTTCAAACTTCACCACTATCCATCCACCTTAAACAAATCTTCAACCTTCGTTTCATGTGTTACTTCCGTTTCGCCATATCTCCCATGCGAACCACCCTCTGGACACTCTATACGCTCCCTTCATCTTTTTTTAAACATAATTATTGTTATTTTGTGTGTACTGGATACGAGCAAGATTCAGATAGAACGAAGGAGCGTTCGTCGTGTCACCTCTGTTTTGTTTCATTAGTTTTTTCTTTAACTGGGATTTTATTGAAAACAATAAATTGATATGTCTTTTTTCCTTCCCAAGGCGTGCGGCGCTGCTTTTGCACTAGGGTTTTTCCCAAAACTTTTCCTTGCCTCTTCCCCCAAATCGGGTCCGGTCCAAGCTCAATCTGTTCTACTGGCCTCACCCCCATTTGTTTGATTTGTTTACAGCAAGTAAATAACCAATTCCTATTTTACTACTTACACCTTTTTTTATTAGTTTAAATAATCTTTTTTTATTTATTAATTTAGTCTAATTTCTTTTTTTTTTAGATAAGAATATTGTTTCCTTTTTTGATTACTTTTGTTAATAATTTTTTTTTATCGTTTAATTAGCTTTCTTTCAAATTATTTAGTTTCTACATGATAAAATTCAAAAAAAAATAATAACAGAATAGATTCTTTATTCTTTTCAAAAAAAACTTACGAACAAAAATATTAAAGTGTTATCTATCTTGCTAATTAATTTGTAAATTACGCTAGTTTAAATATATGTTCATTTTCAATTCGACTTGGTTGTATTGTTTGCTATTTATGCTTTTAAATCGCATTCGACTCATCCCCATTTGTAAAAAGTGTACCCCATTCCTGAAAGTTCTGTAATAGCGTAGAATTTTAATTCCCGCAATTTATTGTTTTCTATATACTGTATAGTAAATAGGCGTGCATGGCAAGATTCCAAAATCAATCGCTAGATAACCTAATTTCAAAGACAAAATAACTTGAACCAAACACACTTTTCACACTCGCACCTCTAGGGTAACCTCGCTTGTTGCCTCGGAAACACAGTCATGTCCCTCGAATATGGGATGTTTTAGCAATGACCCTTCGATAAAAAAAAGATCGTAGTCCCTCGATGACCCTCGACGTTGCCTTCAATAAAACGATCTAGTCCCTTACGAAAAATTGCTAAAGCGTCTCATAAGTTGCTTTCGATGACTGTAAAATTGACCCGCGCTTGTCCCTTCACATCCAACGATGGGGCTTCTTACCAAATTAATGGTAAGATAGAAACATTAAAAGGAGTAATAAGAGAACCTTGAGACCTTTCGAGTAGGTAGATTCACTCCTAGTTGCTCGCTTGCTCACAACAAAAACATTTTACACCAACACTTTCATCTTAAAACATTTTCAAAAGACAAAACCTTTTGTATACGTTCTTATAGAGACGAGAACCATTGCAAAACATCTTTTCAAAACACTTTCCAAAACACAATCCACAAACACATCTTTGAACCGTCTTTCGAAACAAAACTTTGTACGCGTTCTCATAGAAACGAGAACCATTACAAAGAAATTTTTCAAAACACTTTCAAAGCCTACACCTCAAGCACACTGTCAAACAAAAGCAAGTGATCTAAACGAGTAACTAAGAGCCCATGGAAAATTATGGATGAAAAGGGTGCTAATACCTTCCTTTTTCATAATCTACCCCCCAAACCCGAGAAATAATCTTGAAAGGTCTTTCTTGTGTTTTTTTACCTTTCCTTTTGGATAAAAGAAAAGTCGGTGGAGACTCTTGCTATCCGCACAAATGCGATCAAAACGCAAAACACCAAGTCAGTTCTCCCACCATATCACAGAACTATATGAAAAAATTCCATGAAATTAGGTCAAAATCCTGCCTAAACTAGGGCAAAATTTTCACTAAGTGTTTAGTTTCATGACCATGACTTCATGGATTATTAACTTGAGATCCAAGAATTTTTAGGAGAAGTTGTGTAAAGCAATGTTGTAGATATCATGGAGATCTACAACTTTTATTTTGAAAGCTTCTTTTGAGTCATCTTTCATCGTGGTGAAAAATTGGCTCAAAGTTGTGAAAAAATATGAAGTTTTCAACATTTAGAAAATTTTCTATGTTTGAAAACTTTGGCTTTTCAAAATGAAATCTTGACATTTTGATTTCTTTATGAACAAGTTTCATATTTTAACATGTTTTGATGAATTGTGATCTTTGACACTTGATTTTGACCAAAAAGTCAAAGTTTAACTTTTCAATGTATAGTTGACTTTTGATCAGTTGACTGAAAATCAATTATCAGTCCAATTGATCTTGAGCAATATTTTGAGTCATGCCATTAGGTCAAAATGATGAAATTGAAATCTTAAGATCATGCCTCAAACCAATTAACCATTTACTAGGCCAAAAATCAGAAATTTACCTTTCTATGTCAAAACCCTAATTTTGACCATTTTGCCCTTTTGATGGTTTGATCAAATTTCTTGAGGAATTATGGTCCAAACTTGATCAAATGATACATATGAGTTTAAAATGTTGATTTGGATCAAAAATTATGAAGTTTGACTGTGAATTGGCCACAGTTGACTTTTCCCCAATACAGTTGATTTTTAGGTCAACTGCTCAATTGAATGAGCAAAAATGTGATTCAAGGCTTGAAACTTGACATGAGTAATATTGGGGGTCCATAATGATCCATTGGAGTCATATTAGGCATTGAAATTTCAATTGTCCTTGTGCAATCTCAAACCCTAATTTCAGTCATCGGTGCTTAAGGAGGTGTCTTGAGCTGATCAATCCTTGTGCAGTCTTGAACCCAAGGAGATCTTGTGAGAAAATATTTGATAAATGAGAGGGAAAATTTTGGGGTAAAACATAATAATAATGCCATAGACATATTTTCCAACAAACAACTTGCCACTGAAATTCAATAATCCATGAGCAATACTATCATTTCTTCAATAACTTAGGATAATAAGTTCCAATATTCAATATTGTCTTCAAATATTGAGTATCACTAAGAGACTTTTTAATTTCTCTACACTTTAATGATTCAACATAGAGTTTATCAGGAGCCATTCCCCTTTTGAAAACAAAATTCCATCTGACTGTACTTTGTTTAGAATGAATAGGAACTAATGAAGAGTTCTTGGGAAGCTTATTTCCATTAATAGAAATTTTAATAATTATAACACCTTTTACATCATGCTCATTAATCTTCACATTGTCATGCATTAAGAGTGTGAAAAGTTCCTCAACATCATCCTCTACATCTTCTATGATCGAAGTAGTTCTCCCTTTTGGGGCAACATTTTCTTCCTAGTTGATTTCTCACTAACAGTTACAAATTTATTCTTTTTACATGTATTATCCTTCTTCTTGGGTGTCTTTTTTATCTTATTATGAGTAGGAACCTTATTAGAAGGAGTCCTCTTATACTTATACATAGCCTTTTTATTTTCCACCTTTTCTTGGAATTCTTATCAGCCTTTTTACAGAGACAAATATCATTAGTTAGTCCTTCATTGACAAGGGAAGACCCAACATGAAATTTGTTGTTCTCAGGTATAGAAACCTCATAAGTACATAGAAAATCATTAATAACATCATATATTTTGTCACTCACATTATTCACCACATCATTCACTTTAGGATTGTTAGGGGAAACTTGCTCATCCTTCTTTTGAGTTGGAGACTCAGTCTCTAACATGTAAAACATTTTGTCTGGCACATCCTATTTAACAACTTCATTACCATATTCATTGACATCTTCAATGAAATCTTTAAATACATTAATTTTATTATCAATCTCTTTAGGTTCCAAGTGAGTAGGGATATTAAGCATGGGATTATCAGGACCAGTTTCAGAGGTGACAATCTCAACATTAAGAATAACATGAATCACATTCTTAAGGCAAGAATTATCACCACCATTAAAGTAATCTATTGCATCAATAACAAGTTGATTGTTGTAAACCATAACAATAATATCTCACAATATAAAAGTTCCAAAGATTTTACTGTGAGAATACTTAGGTTTGAGAGTAGAAGAAACACCTCAGGACTTATCATCAGCCTTTCCTAGAATCTCTACGCCTTTCATACGATCTTTGTGAGCTTTTGTAACTACAACATCTTTTCATGCCTTTTCTTTGGTGTCTTCTTTAGAATGCCACAAAGACTCTGAAGACCTGATGTTATATTCTCTCTTCTAGCCTCATGCTCGCAGAAGCCTCTGAAGTGCAGAAGGAAAGGAGATAATGTTAAGGTGGTACAAATAGTATATGGTACAATTAACGTTTCATTCCGCTACCGTGAAAGGACGGACGCGTCGCACGATCTTGTCCCCCACGTTACTGTTCAAGCTGACAATGTTTCTGGAAATTCCAAGAGTATCCCTCAATGGATACATTATGCTAATAGCTATATGTAAAGGCTTGAAGACTAAGAAAGAAAGCATCCAACTAACAAAATATTTATGCGCAAACGTTGTTCATTGCTTTCACATTCTTAATTCATTGTTCATAAAATAGTTTACATACTCAGCTTTTTAGAAAAAACATTCTTGTAAACAAAACTTCTATTCAAACATTTGTTTGATATTCCTTAAGGGACCGGGTAGGCCTGAATCCTTAAGAAGTATAGTGCTTGCGAGTTTTAGAAGTTGTTAGTCACTTGCGAGTAGCTTGTGCATTGTAATAATCAAGTTGATTATTAGTTGACATTCTTTAAGGGACCGGGTAGGTCTGAATCCTTAAGAAGTATATATCTTGCGAGTCTAGAGGTTATTAGTCACTTGCGGGTAGCTTGTGAGAATTGTAATCATTTTGGTTATAGTGAATTAAGTCATCGATTGAGTGAGACGAAATCACCTTGGCGGGTGGACTAGACTAGTGTGATAATTTTCAAGTGAACTAGTATAAACATATTGTTGTACCCCAAAAATTTCCCTCTTTATTCTCAAGACATTTCTCACAAAAGACCTAAAATTCTCAAGAAGTTTCAAGAGTTTGATCAGACAAGTTCACCTTCTAAGCACTGAGACCACAAATTAGGGTTTTGACTGAAGTTGACTGATCATTGACTTTTGACCTAATACGTAATCTAATGGTTTGAAACATAATATCAAGGACTCAAACACAACATGTTTACCTAATTTCATGATTCAAATCATTTCTCAAGATCAAAAGATTGATAGTTGAATTTTTTATCAACTGATGAAAAGTCAACTAATACACAAAAAGTCAAACTTTGACTTTTTGGTCAATATTATATTCCAAAGATCAAAATTCATCAAGACATTCAAAAATATCAAACTTGATCATCAAGAATCAAGAAAGTCAAGAAAATCCACAAAAAGTCAAAGTTTCCAATACTTAGAAATTTTCTAAGTGTTTTTATACTTGATAAATTCATTACTTCATGACATTTTTTTCACTAAGATGCAAGATGATTCAAAGAAAACTTTCAAAATTAAAATTGTAGATCTTGATGAATTCTACAATTTTGTATTATAGGGTTGATGTTGAAAAAATTCTTGGATTTGAAGATATAGGCTCATGAAGTCATGACATTTTTGTATAAACACTTAGAGAAATTTTCAATAGGTTTGGTCAGATTTTTGTCCCAAGTTCTTGGCCAATTTTCATCAAGTTCCAATTTTATTTAGCCAAAGTGGTCAACATGAAAGTTATAGACAATGTTTCAATCTTTCCAAAACATCCAAGAGCATGAACTTATCATACTTGAGCTAGGAGATTAAAAGGCATGAAGTTGGGCATCTAATCTGGAATTGCAAGTCATTTTGGTGAATAACACATAATCCGATCTACATGATATGATGTATAATCTTGATTTTCAGGCCTTTTAACTTGAAACTCTCACCATAATTTAATTTTTACACAAACTTTTGAGCTATGGTCCATTTAATTTAAGCATTATCCAGGTGATCTTTCCATTTTTGGCACAAAGTTAACATTACAATTCTTGCAAAGTAGCTTTAATCACAAAGTCAGCTCTTCTTGAGCCTATAACTTGTTCCTTCTACACACACTCAATATATAAAACTAGACAGGCATGCTTAAAGTATCCAACAACTCTATGAAGCAAAGTAGAAAGCATTGGAACTATGGTCTTCCAGCTTGCTTCATTTACAATCCAACCTAGCCACAACATGTGATCTTGCAAATCTGATCAACCCTTGTCTTAAAACCTCTTGCCTATAAATAGAGAGATCATTTGCAAGATAGAGAAGAAGGAAAAATCCCTCAAAATCTCTTTGCTCTCAAAAAACCAGAATTGTCCATAAAACCTCCATTTTTGAGCTTTGAAGTCCAAATCTTTGAATCTCTCTAACCTTGCAAGTTTTTGCCCAAACAAACCATCCAAATACTTCACATACATCATATAGAAATTTTTAAAACACAAGAACAACTTTTGTAACATCACTATCACCGTCTTCCAAACTCAAAAACAGTACCTTGCAACTTGACTTAGTTAGAGTGATTCAGCAATTTTCAACATAAAAGGAGGATTGGCGAAGCTTCAAGAAGGTCCAAAGAAGCTCAATTAATCACCACTTTTCACCCGGAAACATCCATACATGTTCTAAAGTTTTCACTTCAAGAGGTAAATTTTCTCAAACTGTAATATCTTTGTCCATACATCATTTGCTTTCATTTTCAAAAGGATACAACAGGATAAATTAGAGAGAAAACTTAGTAAAAAGACAGGACAGAGGATGACACGGTTGCCCGTGTCCCATGACACGGCCCATGTCAACTCAATTGGGTTCAGAAACATGCAAAACAGGCAAGACATGGGCTGACAAGGGCTCCTGTGTCACACGACACGGCCTGTGTCAATTTGGATGGAACAAAAAAATTATGCAGAGGCATGGGCAGATGCTGACACGGGTTCCCGTGTCCGGTGACACGACCCGTGTCAGCCTAGGCATAAGAAATCCTGATTTTTGACACTTTTGCTATAATTTTGGATCATTAAAGGTGCACTAAACATTTTGCATTGCTTGGAGATAGCCTAACACTATACAAAAACTTTTTCCTAGATAAAACATTCAAGTTATTTTCTAAAACAATTGAAACCATTAGGCTTAGGTTTCGTCTTTAATTAATTAACTCCTTTTGTAATTAAATTAACTACAAAACATTTTCTATCAAAAAACCCTAAAAAACAATTTCTTTTGACTTTACATTCTTTGCGCATTTTGCTATTTCACATTACAATTTATGTAATTGTCAAATCCTTGTAATAGTAATTAGGGTTTATTTTGCTTGTCATCCCCATTTGTAAACTTGTATCCCCCATCCCCAAAAGTATTGTAATAGCGTAGGACCTTTAAATTCTGCAATTTATCGATTTCCTTATTATTGCTAGTAATTAGGGTTTGTATGGAAAGATCTTAAAATCAATACTAGACAACCTTAACTCAAGATAAAATATTTGAAAATAATACATTTTGGACACATGCACCTCTAGTGTAACCCACACCTGTTGCCTCGGATATAAACAATCATGTCCCTCAAACGTGGGATTTTTTAGCAAAGACCCTCGATTACAAGATTGTAGTCCCTCAATGACCCTTCAAAGTTGCCTTCAATAAATGATCTTAGCCCCTCATGACAATTGCTAAAACGTCTTACAAGTTACCTTCTATGACTGTATGATAACCCACGCCCATCCCTCACATCCGATGATATGGCTTCCTACTAACTAATGGTAGACAAGCACTATCTAAAGGAGGAGGAAAAGAACCAAGACTTTTTGAGTAGGTATATTGCTCGTAATTGCTTTCTCACAAACAAAACCATTTCCATACTTCACACTTTCAAACATATTTTAAAGCAAACATTTTGTATACATTCTCAACGATACGAGAATCATTACAAAGTTGCCTTACATTGGCATTTTCAAAACATCTTTCAAAACATTCCCTTTTCAACAAATATTTTCAAAACCAACACTTTGTATACATTCTCAACGATACGAGAATCATTGCAAAGTTTTCTGAACTAAGGCGTTTTCAAAATATTTTCAAACTTACACAAATACAAAGCATTTCAAATTGATCAAACAATTAAGATCCCGTAGATAACTACGGATAAAAAGGGTGCTAACACCTTCCATTTTCATAACCTACCCCCCGAACTCAAGAAAATATCTCAAAAGGTTTTTCCTGTTCTTTTCACCCTTTCCTTTATTGGATAAAAGAAAAGTCGGTGGTGACTCTTGCTATCCGCAACATTGCGATAAAACACAAAACACCAAGTCAGTTCTCCCACTGTATCACAGAACTGGAGACTCTGCTAGGGATTTGTAAACTAAAAGTGGGGTTACCTTAAAAGTTATTTCACCTTTATTTGCTCTGTTTATCTTGTTTGCTTTAAATTTATGGGTATGCTTGGGTTTTACTTGTAAAGATCCTATACCCGGATCTGGGGCATATTAGGTAAGTAGCAATAGATCATAGAAATTGTACGGCGTAGACTGATATGGTTGAAGTGATGGCTACGTCAGCATGACACATTTGTGGGTACCAGTGTCCCTTGTGTCAAATCAAGGAGAACACGGGGCCGTTGTATGGTGTCATGAAGCACTAACTGACCGTAGAACCTTAGTTGAACAACTTGGCCATTAGAAAGAAGTGAGATAGCCGGCTTTGGTGTAAAACTGAAGATTGGTTGATACTCGATACTACACTCATTAAGATCGGACTTTCGGGATATTTTGGACACAAAGAAAAGATTAATTATGTTGAAATAATGTCCGATGAAGAAAGATCAATGATATTGAGATTCCTTAGAACTCGATTACTTCTTTTAGGACAGGTTTAACCAACTAAACTTTAAGATGGTACTTACCTATAAACCCCATGCAAGCCTAAACCTAAGGTCATTGTGTGCTTTGTTTGTGATTAATTATTCATGACATCATAAACATCATGACATCATGCCATAGCATTCTCACTAACCATTTCAAGGATCTAGGAATTTACCTTTGTTCTATTTTGTAGGATATGGCCTCCGCTCGTAGAAATACCATCTGAGTCAGCTTTGTAAAAGTGCCTCCTCAACTCAAAGAGTTAGCATCAAGGGTTCCTGAAGATTATCCCTTCACCAAAAGATATGGTTGACTTCTCAGTTTGGCTACCTCAAGATTTCAAGAAGAAATAATGTGTGTGATCTTTCAATTCTTTGATCCTATGCATCATTGTTTCACCTTTCTCGACTATCAACTAGTGCCCATGATAGAAGAATTCTCTCAAATATTAGGAGTGCTTTTGCTTGATCAAATACCATTCACCAGTTTAGAGGAAACTCCAAAGCTTGAAGTTGTTGCCAAAGCCTTGCGTTTGAATAGATCTGACATTGTAGCTAACTAGGAAACAAGGAGTGGAGTCGAGAATTTTCTAGCCAAGTTTCTGTTAGAGAAGGCTCGACTGTTTTGGGAAGATATGGATTTTCAAGATTTTGAAGATGTCTTGGCTCTTCGAATCTATGGTTTGGTTTTATTCCATAATATGGACCAACTCATATATGAAAATGTTGTCAAGGTTATTCTTTCTCATAGCCCTGTGACTACTTTGCTTAGAGACATTCTACTTTGTCTTTACACTTGCACCATGAGAAAGAGAGGGACTCTTATGTGTTGCATTCTGTTGTTGTCTAGGTGGTTTATTTTGCACCTTCCTCGATTAGTATTGAATAATGAACAAGGCTTGACGTGGTCTCAAAGGTTTATGTCACTTTCTCATTTGTATATTCGTTGGTGTTCTCGATCTCTGGAAGGTATTACTATCATTGACCATTGTGGAGAGTTCCCTAATGTTCCACTCTTGGGCATTATGGAAGGTATTACTTATAACCCTTCTCTTTCTCTGTGAAAATTTAGGTATTCTCGAAGAGATGGTCCTCATGGTGCACTTATCCATGGTATTATGTTCGACTATGAGAACAATGTCCAAGGTTATCGTCAAAGGTTTGTACGAGCTTGGGGCATGGTGAACAAGGTTGATAGAAAGACTTTGGGGCATAAGAACTCAATTCCTTTGGAGCCTTATCTCAAATGGGTGCAAGCTCGCGCTCAAAGTCTCATGATGCCATATCCAGCTATCTTACGAATAGTTGTGGAGCCTGTTGCTGAGGGGGGGTGCTCCTTATACTGTTCTACATCCTGACATGCCTACCAATTTCGAGGAATTGCAAAGATCGTGGATTAAACTCAAGGGGGAACGAGACACCTTTGAAGATTGATTATATGCAAGCGAGAAGAAAGTGTTGGAGCTTATAAGGCAACTTCACGAGGAGCAAAGCCTGAATGCCTACATTGCACTAAAGAGGATGCGTCCGTGGGAGACCTGAGTCTTTTATTTTAGGAGTTTATTTTTGTCGTCTCTTTGAGACCTTTTTGGTTTTTCATTGTAAGCCCGAGGGGAAATTGTAATATTGGAAATTATTAATACAATTGTTATGTTTGTTTCCTTTTTGGCTAAGCAAATTTAAATTCCTTAAGGTCCTTGAAAACATTGCATCCGCAGAGCATGCATCATATCGTAAGCAGGTTTTTCGATATAGGTTTGCTCATATTTTTACTATTTATTTCCGTATAAGATGGCTCTAGAGCAAATCATCAAAGATCTGTAGATTCAACATGCACGGTTCCAAGAGACTCTCCTAAACCTAGCCAAAGGTCATCAAGAAATGATGGCACTCCTTGTCACCAAGAAGAAGACTGAGAAGAGGGTTATCATTCTCAACATGGGAAGAAGGTTCAAGGGGCCTGCCCGACTAGCTCAAATAGAAGAGGCTTCTTATGAGGAATAAGACAATCAATAAGAGGAAACTAGAAGCACTAGAGCCGGCTGGGGGAGGAAATAACCAAGCTACTGAGGATGAAGACTATTCCGAGGAGCAATACCCACCGGCGAATGATAAGTACAAACAGCTCGAAGATCGACTCAAGGTTGTGGAGGTCCAAACAGTGCATGCTTTGGATTTTGGAGACTTAGGTTTGGTTCCTGGGGTGGTCATTCCCTAGAAATTCAAGGTTCTTATCTTCGCCAAATACGATGGGGCCTCTTGTCCAAGATGCATCTGAGGTATTATGTCTGCAAGATTCAACCACACACCACCGATAGAAAGTTATGGGTGAATTCTTCCAAGAAAGCTTTTCTAGAACACATTTGGAATGGTTCTATCATCTTGAGGGGACTAATATCCACGTCTGTGAGGATCTAGTTGCTGCCTTCTATAAACAATACCATTACAACGCTAATCTTGCACTAACTCGTGTGCAATTGTAGAATATGACTATGGGTTCAAATGAAGGTTTTAAAGCATATGCTCAAAAGTGGAGGGACCTGGCTGGAAGGGTGCAACCCCCATTGACTGGCAGAGAATTAGTGGACATGTTCATGGGCACCTTAATTGGTCAATTATTTAAATTGTTGATTGGGAGTTCATCATCTGGATTCACTGAGTTGATTTTGACTGGTGAGTGAGTTGAAAGTGGAATCAAAAGTGGAAAGATCCCCATGGCCTCAACCTCTAGTGTTGTGAAGAAACCATTTGTTGGTAAGAAAGAGACTAATGTTGTTTACGGACAAAGGAGTCGTATCAATAATGATCGTCATCAGTCAGTAGAAGTTGTGTTGATTCCAAACCCAAACCCAGTTGAACGACCATAAAAATCAAAAAATAAACAAAGGCCCGATGTCCCAAGGAGACAATTCACTAGAATTAACATGTTGTTATCTCAAGCTTTACAACATCTATTAAATGAGGATTTGGCAACTTTACGAAATCCTCCTCCAAATCCTAATACTTCCTCTCCCAAATATAATTTGAATGTGAAATGCGTCTACCATTCAAATAGTCCTGGACATGACACTGATCATTGTTGGGCATTAAAGAGCAAAATCAAAGATTTGACTGATAATGAAGTGATTGAGTTTTACCCTTCACAGACCCCTAATGTCATTACTGCTCCCATGCCCAGTCATGGTAAAGGTGTCAATGTTATTGACGATGCCTCCTTTGTCTCCACTATCAATGATTTGACTACTCCCTTATTGACCGTTAAGAAGAATTTGCTGAGAGCCGGTTTATTTCATGGTTGCCTTAAAAAATTTCTACCTTTGTGCTTTTGAAGTTAATGGTTGTGTATGGATGAAGAAAGGCATCCAACGCCTGATTGATAGCCGCAAAATTTTGTTCGAAAAGAATCCATCCATGAAGAGTTTACATGAAAGTATACCTCAAGATTTTTCCATAATCACCATTTCAAATACTCCTATTAGGATCATCTCTAAAGGCCCTATAAGGATTTCTGCTGAGCCCATAGTAGTTCCCTTGATCATTACTACACCGGCGCCAATTCCCTATACCTCTGACAAAGTTATGCCCTGGAATTATGGGGCAGAAGTTTATTATCATGGCGTCAAGCAAGAACCATGGATTAATTAAAATAAAGATGTTGAAACTACAAACATTAATGAAACTAGTAAGGTCACAAGGACAGGAAGGGTCTGCTCTCCGGAGATCTCTCCTCCAATAACTACTACAACGCTTGTTCATATTCCCGCTACCAAACTAACTATTAATACCCAAGGTAAAGAAAAAGTTATTGAGCCTGCCCTGACGAAGGCACCACCAAAAGAGGTTACAATTGCAGACCCATCTAGACAAGAGATGGAAGAAATTCTAAAAATCATCCAAAAAAGTGATTACAAAATAGTGGAACAACTGGGGCAGACACCCTCAAAGATATCTATGTTTTCCTTATTGTTATGCTCCGACGCACATGCTCAAGCTTTGCTGAAATTCCTGAAAAATGCTCATGTACCTCAAGAAACCACTGTCGATCAATTTGAAAATTGTGTAGCAAGCCTAACTGTTGACAATGGCTTGGGATTTTCCGATGCAGATTTAACTCTGGCGGGGAAGAATCACAATAAAGCTCTCCACATCTCTATTGAAGGGAAAGGCACCACCCTGGTGCATATGTTAGTAGATATTGGATCCTCCCCCAATGTCTTACCTAAAGGAGCTTTGGATATACTTGACTGTGATGGACTGATATTGAAACCTAGTGATATTATATTAAGGGCCTTTGATGGTTCGAAAAGAATGGTCCATGGAGAGGTTGGTCTCCCGATCAAGGTGGGGTCTCAAGTCTTTAACTTAACGTTTTATGTAATGGATATCCGCACTGCCTACTCTTGCTTGCTAGGACGCCATAGATTCATGGGGCAGGTGCGGTTACCTCTACATTACATCAAATGCTAAAATACCCAATGAAAGGGAAGGTTGTCACATTTTATGGAGAGGAAGAACATATGGTCAGTCATTTGAATCATTTCAAATAAGTTGAAATGGATGGTGAATTCATTGAAACCCCCTGTCAAGCATTTGAGGTAATCCCTCCAACGATTGTTGTTGCTAAAGTTATACCTACTACCCCAAGAATGACCTCTCTGAAGGATGCTAGGGTTATTGTAGAAGATGAAGGCTGCACTATCTGGGGACAACTTCCTGACATCTCCTATAAAGTTGACAAATTTGGATTGAGTTTTACTTCAAAGGCTCAAAAATAAATTCGATGTGCTCGTGCTGGTAGACCACATCTCCATATTAGCAGCAATGAAGTCAATTTCTTGGAAGACACTGATAGTGATAGTGACTTTAGCGACTGGATATTCCCAACTACTGACGGCGGACTTAACAACTGGAAGGCCAAAGACTTCATCTCAATCTCCTTCAACAAGGAGTAATTGATATTTCTTGTTTTTATTGCTTTAAGAACTTTGTCTATATAATTTCCTTCAAAACAATGACTTTAGACCATGTGCCTTGCCCGGGGCACAATGGTCCATTTGTTAAGGGTTTGTCATTTCATATATCATATGCTCATTTAATGAAAAAAAATTGGACAATTTTGCATTCAAATTTTGTGCTCCTTGTCTTTCTTTTATTTTACTGCATTTTCAAATAGCCATGTGGTCTTACATGCACACACACACATTTGGAGATCCACACCCACTCCGGATCTCATTGACAACAATTCTGCTATTTCCGTCTATGACTTCAAAAATCACATCTATCAAGTTGAAGACAAAGGTGAAGAAGATTGTGAGATACCTAGAGAACTCGCCAGACTCATGATACAAGAGGAAAGGGCCATCGAACCGCATGAAGAACTGATCGAACTGGTAAATTTGGGTACTGAGGCAGATAAGGAAGAAGTCAAGATCGACGCTGACTTGGAAGACAACGTCAAGATCCGATTGGTTCATATGTTGCATGACTATGTTAAGGTATTCGCTTGGTCATACAAAGACATGTTGGGGATCGATACTGATGTCGTAGTTCATCGTCTACCAATGAAAGAAGGTTATCCTCCGATCAAACAAAAGGTTCGTTGCATGCACCCTAATATGTCCAAAAGGATCAAGGCCTAATTAATGAAACAGTTCAATACATGTTTCTTGGCAGTAACTTCATACCCAATGGGTTGCAAATGTTGTTCCAATGCCGAAGAAAGACGGTAAGGTCCATATGTGTGTAGACTACAAGGATTTAAATAGGTTGAATCCCAACAAATGCATCTTTAGGGTAAGGTCTGGTAAGCTCCTAGGCTTTGTTGTCAGTGGCAAAGGTATTGAAGTCGATCATGAAAAAGTCAAAGCTATCCAAGAAATGTCAGCTCCCAATACTGAAAAGGAGGTCAGAGGTTTTCTAGGACGACTAAACTACATTTCCCGATTCATCTCTCACTTGACTACTACTTGTGAACCACTCTTCAAGCTGTTAAAGAAAGATCAAGTGGTAAAATGGAATGACGACTTCCAAATAGCTTTTGACAAGATTAAGGAGTACTTGCAAGAACCACAAATTCTGATGTCACCAGTTGAAGGAAGACCTCTGATCATGTATTTAACCGTTGTTGTACCCCAAAATTTACCCTCTCATTTCTCAAAAATTCTCTCACAAGATCTTCTATAGCATCAAGTTTACAACACTAATACATCAATTTAGGCTTGGAATTTGCATAAGGGAAAATGGTCATTTGCATACTAAAAATTCAAACTTTGACTCTTGATCAAAATCAAGTTTCAAGGACCATATTTAATCAAGACATGTTGAAATATGAAGTGTGTTTCATCAAGAAATTCAAAAGTCAAAATTACTTTGGAAAAGTCAAAATTCTAATTACTTGGAATTTTTCTAAGTGTTTAAGAAATATGACAAGCTCAGAACTTCTGATCAGATTATCACCATGATGCAATCTGATTCTGGAATGATTTCTAACTCAAGAGTTTTAGATCTCAATAAGACCTAAAATATTACAGAATAGAACTTCTCCTGGAAATTTTGGAATTTCAAGTTATGACTCCTCAAAGACACATCCATGAAACTGAAGAACTCAGCAAATTCTGAACAGTTCCAAGACAGAGTTTGGTTACAACTTCTGGGTCAGTTTTCACAAAGATTTAGTCAGAGTTTGCAAGGGTAATTCAAAGAAGGTTTACAAAGCATGTTGCAAGCTTCCTAGAAATTCCGAGAGCTCCTTCAGAACATGTTGGAGCAAGGAGATACAAAGATCAGAAGTTGGATGTCTATTCTAAGTTACGCTGAAGCTGAACTTCTGATCCAGAATTAAGCAATGATGCAGAATCTCACATTTCAGGATTTCTGGTTTGATCAATCTCATCATCATTTAATGCTCACAACCACTTTTGGGTCTTTGTCCAAAGGATTTCCCCACGTATGGCATAGAAGTATTATTACTGTCTTGGAAAAGCAAACTTTTGTACAAGAGTGTGTTGGGCCCATGCGTTACTTTTTATTTTGAGGTTACCTTTCCTTAATTCCTGCTTACAAATCCGGCTTAGGCGCGCCTAAAGATGCTAACCACCATACCTATTTGAACTTACTTCAAGAACAAGTTAGCGCCTAGCGTATGATGCTTGTACCCCTTGACCTCTCCAAGCGACTAAACCTTTGCCTATAAATTGAACTTCACTTGCAACTGTGAAAGGGCCGTTCGGAAATTTGAGAAAGAAAAATCCTTGAACCCCTGCTAAAATTCCAAGAGTCCAAAACTGCAAACACAAAAATACAAAACCTGTTAGCTTTTGATTCTTACATTCAGACTCCATTTTTTTTCCTCAAGTGTTTCTTGACCAAAGCCATCCATACAGTTTTTTATATACATTCAGAAGCCATCCTAACTTCTATAGTCAAACTGTAACACACTCTCCATCTCATCCCTCTCAAAGAAGTCAGAAATTTGCTCCTTGGTTGTTCCAGAATTTTCCAAGTTGAAAGCTTCCAGCCTGCTGAGTACGTGAAGAAGCTGTTCAGAACATCACCAGAGTTCAGAACCAGACTCGAGCTCACAGAGTATTTTCCAGCTGCAAGGTAAGCTTCTGCTGACTCTCATCATATTACTTAGGCATTTTCAGATTTGCATGTTCAAAAATACAATGTAGACATCATGATTCTAATGTTGTACGTATTTTGAGGTTTCACGTATTTGTATGCCTAAGTAGGGAGTAAATTAGTTCAGAACTTCTTAAGGAAATTAGGATTATCAAATTCATTCTTGCTTCTGATTTTTAGTTCTGATATCTCTTGTTTCTAAAACATTATGAAACTTTCCATAACTGATATGTGCGCCTCTTCTGTTCTGTTGGGAAATGACTAAGTTGCAGATGTTCTGACTAGCATGGAGAGGGAGACGAAGTTCTGTCAGTGGCATCAGAACTTCTAAAATATTCTTTGTTCCCAGCGAACCCAGAACTTCTGACTTTACCTATTTCTACTAATATGATTTCTATTTTTGCAGCACGCCAGAGTCAGAACTTATGATCTCTTTTAGTTCAGCAATGCGCTGATTCCATTTTCTTTTTACTTACTATTTTTGCTATCACTTCTATTTTCACTAATCAAAAACACCAAAAAACATTTTACATTTTACATGCTTTATTTTATTTATTAAAACAAAAAGATCAAAAATATTTTCTTAAACAAAACTTATTTCTTTTCTTAAATAAAACAAGTCTATTTCATATTTTCTTGTACATTCTTATCCATTCAATATGGTTGTAATAGTAACTTAAGGTTTAATTTTATTTGCAATCCCCATTTGTAAATCTGTACACCCCATCCCCCTAATGTTTGTAATAACGTAGGATATTTACTTTCCTCACTTTATATTGCTTTCATATATTGCTAGTAATTAGGGTGTGTATGGCAAGACATGAAATCAACAAATAGAGAACCCTAATCAAGACAAAAATGCATGCAATCAAACACACTTTGCACATATGCACACTTTAAGGTAATCTCACTTGTTTCCTATCGGAAAAAAAGTCACGTCCCTCGAACATGGGCGTTTTAGCAAAGACCCTCGATGACCCTCGATGTTTCCTTTGGTAAATGAACTAGTCCCTAAAAAACATTGCTAAAACATCCATAGGTTGCCTTCTATGACTATACGATGACCCATGCCCGTCCTTTCACATCCAAAGATGGGGCTTCTCACCAAATCAATGGTAAGATAGCAACACCTAAAGGAGGAGGAAAAGAACATCTAAAGACCTTTTGAGTAGGTAGATTCGCTCCTAGTTGCTTGCTTGCTCACAATAAAAAATTCTATACACCAACACTCTCACTTTGAAATATTTTCAAAAGACAACACTTTGTATGCATTCTTATAGAGACGAGAATCATTACAAAGACACCTTTTCAAAATCAATTTCAAAAACACATCTCATAAACACTTCTTTTCGAATCATTTTTGAAACAAACACTTTTATATGCATTCTTATAGAAACGAGAATCATTATGAAGTTACATTTTCAAAATACTTTCAAAACCCACACCACACAAAGCACAATTTCCAAACAAAAGCAAGTGATCTAGCAAGTAACTAAGAGTCCATGGAAAACCATGGATGAAAAGGGTGATAATACCTTCCCTTTTCATGATCTGCCCCCCAAACTCAAGAAATAATCTCAAAGGTATTTCCTGTGCTTTTTCACCTTTCCTTTTGGATAAAAGAAAAGTCAGTGGCGACTCTTGCTAACCGCAACATTTGCGATCAAACGCAAAACCTTCAAGTCAGCTCTCACACCGTATCACAACCGTGTTAGAGAATTCAATGGGGTGTGTGCTGGGGCAGCATAACGAGTCTGGTTGAAAAGAGCGTGCATTTTACTACCTTAGAAAAAAGTTTATCGACTGCGAAATAAGATATTCACTGCTCGAGAAAACTTGTTGCGTTTTGGCATGGGCTGCTCGCCGACTAAGATAGTATATGTTGACTCATACCACTCTATTAATCTCTAAGATGGATACCATCAAGTACATCTTCGAGAAGCCAACTCTCTCTGGAAGGATAGCCCGATGGAAAATGATCTTAACTAAGTACGACATCCAGTACACTACACAAAAAGAAATAAAAGGAAGTGTTCTAGAAGATCATTTGGCACATCAAGTTGTTGATGACTACCAATACATGAAGTTTGAATTCCCGGACGAGAATATCATGCTGGTTGCAGATTATGAAAATCCCGGATCGTATGAAGGACCTGAATAAGGATCCCAATGGACTGTGGTTTTTTATGGAGCTTCCAACGCACTGGATAACGGAATTGGGGTTATGATCATTTCTCCCGAAGGTTGCCACACTCCATTTACTGCCAGACTCTACTTTGACTGTACCAACAATATGGTCGCATATAAAGCGTGCATCCTGGGTCTTAAAGCTGCTATTGACTTAAGGATCAAGTTGTTAAGTGTATACGGAGACTCAGCTTTGGTCATCAGTCAATTTAAAGGAGAGTAGGATACAAAACATCCAAATATTATCCCTTACAAAGAGTTTATGCTAACCCTAATCCCATACTTTGAAGGGGTTACCTTTGAGCATATTCTGAGGGAATAAAATCAGTTGGCAGATGCTTTATCTACTGTGTCTTCTATGTTTAAGGTCAGATGGGACAACAAAGCTTCCAAAATTACTATTGAAAGATTTGATGAACCAGCACACTGCTATGAGATTGACACTGATGGTGTAGAGGAGAAGCCTTGGTTTCACGAGGTGAAAATAAATCTCAAAGCTCAAGAGTATCCTGAATGGGCGTCAGTCAACAACAAGAAGTTCCTGCGGAGGTTCTCAGCCAAGTTCTTCCTGAGCAATGAGATCTTATACAAACGCAACCACGATTCAATTTTGCTCCGTTGTATCGACAAGAAGGAAGCAGAGAAGATCATGAAGGATATACATGAAGGTATATTTGGTACTCATTCTAGTGGAAATACTATGGCCAAGAAGATTCTGAGAGGTGGTTATTATTGGTCGACCATGGAAACCGATTCTCATCACCACTCGAGGACTTGCCACAAGTGCCAAGTTTATGCTGACAAGGTTCATATGCCTCTGATTCCTTTAAATGTCATGACTTCTCCTTAGCCATTTGCAATGTGGGGAATCAACATGATCGGAGAAATCAAACCTAATGCATCTAATGGACACTATTTCATTCTTGTTGACATTGACTACTATAATACGGTGGGAGAACTGACTTGGTGTTTTGCATTTTATCGCAATTATTGCGGATAGCAAGAGTCGCCACCGACTTTTCTTTCATCTAATAAAGGAAAAGGTGAAAAGAACAGGAAAGTACTTTTTGAGAATTCTCTTGAGTTTGGGGGGTAGGTTATGAAAAGGGAAGGTGTTAGCACCCTTTTCATTCGTAGTTATCTACGGGCTCTTAGTTTCTAGCTCACTTTGAAATGCTTTATGAAATGTGTTTGTGTTTGTTTGAAAGTATTTTTGAAAAGTGCCTTCGTTTAGGCAAACTTTGTAATGATTTTCGTCTCTATAAGAATGTATACAAAGTGTTGACTTTTGAAAATAGTTCAGAGAGATGTTTGTTTTGAAGAATGTTTTGAAAGTGTGAGGTGTAAAAAAGGTTTTGTTTGTGAGCAAGCAACTACGAGTGTTTTACCTACTCAAAAAGTCTTTTTTCTTTTGCTACTCCTTTAGATATTGTTATCTTACCATTGATTGGTAAGAAGCCCTATCATTGGATGTGAAGGGACGGGCGTGGGTCATCGTACACTCATAGAAGACCACATTGTAGGGTACCTTAGCAATTTGTCGTAAGGGTCTAAGATCGTTTACCGAAGGCAACATCGAAGGGTCATCGAGAGACTACGATCTTGTAATCGAGGGTCATTGCTAAAGTATCCCACATTCGAGGGACATGACTGTTTTATTCTAAGGCAACAAGTGTGGGTTAACCCTAGAGGTGCAAGTGTGCAAGTGTATTGATTTCATGCATTTTGTCTTGAATTTGGGTTGTCTACTTGTTGATTTTAAGTTGTGCCATACAAACCCTAATTACTAGCAATAATATTGAAAGTGATAAATTGCAGAAATTTAAGTTCTACGTTATTACATCTTTTTGGGGATGGGGATACAAATCACAAATGGGGAGTGAAAGCAATTAAAACCTAATTACTATTACAACCATATTGAATAATAAATAAAAATATATAAAAAATAAAAATAATGTAAAAAGAAAGGAAAACTGTTTTAAAAAACCTTTGTGCACTTATGCATCAATACATATCACTTCTTGTTTTTGGAAATCAAAACCAACTCAGTATGTATTGATACATAATGGTTTACACCGACTCATTTCCTGGTTGCATCGACACATTCGTTTTTTGCATCGACTCATGCATATTTTATCTCTCTAATGTGTCTTGATATCAATATGTATTGATACATAATGAATTTTATTGACTCATACCATGTTTTGTGAATAACATGAGTCGACTCATATGAGATATGCATCGACTCATGCTGTAGTTTTACTTCTAACATTTTTTTTGTTTCATATATAAGTCAGTTTTGCACTTCATCCATAACCTTGCGCCAGCTTCTTCTTCCTCATTTCTCAACCAAATCAGAAAAATGTAAACATGAAACTTGCTCTATTTTTCAACAAAAATTCATCCATATAAATTTCATAAACTATAAATCAAAGATGAGTGAGAATTTTGTTTGGTACCAAATTTGACCCAATTTTTTCAGTAATTTCAAACTCAAAATTCTCACTAGTCAAGCAATATAAATGAATTCTAAGGACATGGTTAGCTTCAGGGCTATGATGTCTACATTTTATCTTCATAAATCAGAATCAAATGATGCTTATATGAAGAGTTGAAAGTTCAGAAAACTTACCTTGCAAGTTGAGATCATGTTTTGAGTTTGAGATTGTTTCAAGGTGCTGCAACGATCAGGTTAGTTTCCTTGAGCCTCTAGGAAAATAATGCAATGCTTAGTTTAATTTGAGAGTTCTTGAACTGTTCCAGAGAAGTCCAACTGCAGTGTTGAGTGGATTATGAGATTGGATTTTTTTGGCCAGAAATGACAACAATGGAGGTTTGTGTGCAATTCTGAGTTCTGGGGAGTTTGAGTGAGTTTGAGGGAGTTTTAATGCTTGTTCCCTCTTTTTTTTGTTTGCGTTATGTTGCCAATGGTGTTTCTATTTATAGAGAAGAGGTTTGGAAGCTTGGAGAAGTAAGAAGTACAAAATCACATGTTTGTGGATTTTGGCTTGTTTTTGAAGTAACTTAGACAAATATGGTTTCAATGGAAGGTAGGGTGGCTAGAAACTTTAAACATGTTTGTTCTGGTTGTTTAGGCTTAGTGTATGCAAAAGAAACAAATGCAAAGCTCAAGGAGAGTGGACTTTATGATTAAAGTCACTTTTCCAAAATGGAAGTGTGAACTTTCTTCCATTAATGGCTATATGGTTTGGACAATGCTTAAACCCCTTGGATCATAGCTTAAAAGTTTGTGTAATCCATTAATTATGGAGTGAAACATAAATTAGAAGCCTGCAAAGTGAGATTATGCAGCATGGTTTAGATTTGGTCAAGTGTTCTTCATGAAAAATGCCTTATAATTCAAGTTTGAAAGCCCAACTTCTTCTCTTCGATTCTCCTAGCTCAAAAATGATCTCTTCGATTTCTTGGACATTTTTAAAATCTTGGAACACCCTATAAAATTTTCATGTTTTCCATTTTTGCAAAATCAAATTGGAACTATGTGAAAAATAGCCATGAAGTTGGGACAAAAATCTGCCTGAACTAGGTCAAATTTTCACAAAGTGTTTAAGAAAGAGTACATGACTTCGTGGATTAATAATTCAAAATAAAAGAATTTCTAGGACTTGATTAGTAAATAAAAGTTGTAAATATCATCAAGATCTTCAACTTTCATGTTGAAAGTTTTCTTTGAATCATCTTGTATCTTGGTGAAAAAATGTCATGAAGTTATGAAATTATCATGCTTAAAACACTTAGAAATTTTTCTAAGTCTTGAAAAGTTTGACTTTTCAAATTTACTTTTGGCTTTCTTGATTTCTTGATGATAAAGCTTCATATTTTTTAATATATTGATGAAATGTGATCTTTGAAATCAAATCTTGGTCAAAAAGTCAAAGTTTAACTTTTTGTGTATCATTTGACTTTTCATCAGTTGATCAACTTTCAACTATCAATCCACTGATCTTGAGGAATGTTTTGAACCATGAAATTAGGTAAATCATCTTGTAATTGAATCTTTGAGATTATTCTTCAAGCCATTAGATCATGTATTAGGTCAAAAGTCATTGATCAGTCAATCACAGTCAAAACCCTAATTTTGACCATTTTGACCATTTTGCCCTTTTGGTAAATTGAGTGCTTTTCTTGAGGGATTGTGATCAATACTTGATCAAATGATGAATTGGACTTTAAAATGTTGATGTTGGCCAAAAATCATGAAATTTAACTGTAGGTTGACCACATTTGACTTTTTACCCAATACAATTGATTTTCAGTTATCTGGTCAATTGACTGAGCAAAATTGTGATTCAAGACTTGAAACTTGACATGAGTATTCTTGGAGGTCCATAATGATCCATGAAGGTCATTTTAGGCATTAGAATTCCAATTATCCTTGTAAAAATCAAAAACCCTAATTTGAAGCATCAGTGTTTAGGAGATGGTTTGACCTAGTCAACACTTATGCAATTTTGAGCCATTGAAGATCTTGTGAGAAATGTCTTGATAAAAGAGAGGGAAAATTTTGGGGTACAATAACTGCTTTACCAAGTGGGTTGAAGCAGCTTCATTTGCCTCAGTTACCAAGAACGTCGTAGCCCGGTTTATCAAGCATAACCTCATCTACCGGTATGGTATCCCTGAGAGGATCATCACTGACAACGGCACCAACCTTAACAATGCCATGATCATTGAGCTCTACACATAGTTCAAGATCAAGCATCACAACTCTTCTCCATATAGGCCTAAGATGAATGGTGCAGTGAAAGCTGCCAACAAGAATATTAAGAAGATTGTGCAAAAGATGGTGGTGACCTATAAAGACTGGCATGAGATGCTACCATTTTCTCTTCATGGTTACCGTACTTCAGCACGAAAATCAAATGGGGAAACCCCTTTCTCTTTGGACGATGGCATGGAAGTTGTCCTTCCTGTCGAAGTTCAGATCCCTTCTCTAAGGATTATGAAAGAAGCAGACTTAGACGAAGACGAATGAATTCAAACTAGGTTGGATCAGTTGAATTTGATTGACGAGAAGAGACTGGTTGTTGTTTGTCATGGTCAGATGTAACAGAAGCATATGATCAAAGCTTTAACAAAAATATCAAGCATCGGGTATATCAGGTTGGTAACTTGGTAATAAAGCGTATCATTCTGCCACAAGGTGATCCCATGGGAAAATGAACTCCCACTTATGAAGGGCCATTTGTTGTTAAGAAAGTATTCTCGGGCAGTGCTGTGATGCTAACCACTATGGATGGAAAAGATTTCCCGCACCCTGTGAACACGGGCATAGTCAAAAAATACTACACATAAGAATGACCCGCTAGGTTGACATACCTAGGAAAAATAAGGGCATCCCGGCGAACCAAAAGGATTCAGGAAAAAATAAGGGATATATACAAAAGATCGTACACCCGGCAAGTCGAAAACCTAAAAGGGAAATTTGGGAAAAAAGAGTATCCTGATGGACTGAAAACCTGAAAAGGATGTCCAGGCAAAAATTAGGGATTAAAAGTGTACGACTATGTCCCACTGGATCACTTACATACCAGCTTTACTACCAAGGTCAAAAACTCGAATGGTACCAGATCAGTTCAATCAATTTCTTCTGACAGCAAGGCATGAGATGTTCAAAGGCATAGGGGCAATAGCGGAGTTGGAACCCAATGAGATCGCTTCCACATGGCTATATACACTTTTTTTCACTTTGTACTCTTTCATTTTACGATGATTTCCTCTTACTAGGATTCCCGTCTCCTTGTACAAAATCTCATGTTTATAGGCAAATTATCAATACAAATATATTTTGAAGTTCAAACATTTTGTTTTTTTTGTTTTGCTTGCAAGAACGTCCAATGATTAAAAATGAATGAGAATATTCATACGAACATGATATTTACTCAGAACTCTAGGAATTGGGATGACACTCAAGTTGTTCATAAATCCCCATATAATCCCTTTCATAAGGTGATCCCTAATGAAGTCGCCAGATCCACCTCTATGAGATTATCCCCCACAGAGTAATATTCATAAATAAGGGTACATTCCCCACAATCTCCTCGACATACCACTCCAGCAAATAAAGGAATAAAAATCTTATCCCCGTTAAATTCCCCCATGGAGTCTCAATCAGTACAATTTATGGAAATTCTCTTCCCCAACTGAGTTAGGTCCTCCAAAACTAAAAATAAACCTCGCAGAGTCCTCCTCTCTAGCAAAATCAATTTCCCCAAGATGTTTGTTTTCTCAGCATAACACTTCTTCGTCAAACAAGGTTTATTTCCCCAACAGGATACAAATTCCCCAACCTGAGTATATTCCTCAGACTACTACAAATTGCTGCCAAAATTCTTCTCCCCATTGAAGTCATCACTATCCCCTAAGACTTGCTGCAAAACCTGAAATCGAACCTGATATCAGTTATCCATTTCTTTTATCCCCAATCAGGGTATATAAGAATCATCTTCCTCAAAGGTTATCCATCTATTTTATCCCCAATCAGGGTATATAAGAATTATCCTCCCCAGGCGAGTCAAAAGTTTAACCATCTCTTTTATCCCCAGTCGGGATATATAAGAAATAAATTCCCTAGTAGAACAATGGACGACCAATGTTCATAAACTATACTTCCTAAATAGAAATTAATACATCCCTTACAGAGTTTCCTCAAACAAGTAAGCAGGAATCCTCAGCGGAAGCATTCCATACAAGATTGAAGATACGCATACTCTTCATCCCCAACATTAGTCAAGGATTTATTTTACCAGACAAAGATATTGCACGTGTTTACAGATACACTTCAATACATTCCACATTCATACACCATAGCATATATAGCACAATCTCATTTATTTTGAGAACATCGTTACGCAATGCATTTCATACATCATGACATTGCATACAGTTAACTATTTTCCTGTCCATGAAAGATCAATCAACGAATGAAAGACCTCTTCTGGTTTAGATTTATTTCTTCCAGTTAAAACAGGCGAATGAATGACCTCTTATGGTATGGATTTATTTCTTCCAGTTAAAAACATACGAATGAAGGACCTCTTCTAGTTTAGATTTATTTCTTCCAGTTAAAAACAGGCGAACGAAGGACCTCTTCTGGTATAGATTTATTTCTTCCAGTTAAAAACAGGCGAACGAAGGACCTCTTCTGGTTTAGATTTATTTCTTCCAGTTAAAAACAGGCGAACGAAGGACCTCTTTTGGTTTAGATTTATTTCTTCCAGTTAAAAACAGGCGAACGAAGGACCTCTTCTAGTTTAGATTTATTTCTTCCAGTTAAAAACAGGCGAACGAAGGACCTCTTCTGGTTTAGATTTATGTCTTCCAGTAAAAAATAGGCGAAAGACATCTGCTGGTTCAGTTTAAATCGACCAAAGATTTATTCTGATTCTTTTCCAATAGACACTTTTTCTGGTTCAGTTTAAGTCGACCAAAGATTTATTCTGATTCTTATCCAGTTAAACACAAGTACAAGACATCTGTTGGTTCAGTTTAAATCGACCAAAGATTTATTCTGATTATTTTCCGATAGACACTTTTTCTGGTTCAGTTTAAGTCACCTAAAGATTTATTTTGATTCTTATCCAGTTAAAAACAAATACAAGACATGTGATGGTTCAGTTTAAATCAACCAAAGATTTACTCTGATTCTTTTCCAAGTAGACACTTTTTCTGGTTCAGTTTAAGTCGACCGAAGATTTATTCTGATTCTTATCCAGTTAAAGACAAACAAAAGATGTCTGATGGCTCATATAAAATCAACCAAAGATTTAATCTAATACTTCTTTTAGTAGACCCTTTTTTCTGACTCAAATTAAATCGACCAAAGATTTATTCTGATCCTCCTCAAATATAGTCAAGCGTAGACTCATTCTAATATTTCTATCAACAATTACTTTGGATGGCATCTTTAAGCCCATCTCTGACGACTCTCCTTCATCTCTCCAAATGGCATCTTTAAGCCCATTCCTGATATAATCAACAAACGAATTTACTTTATGTACGAGCGAGTGAAAATTTCTGGGCACTTAAGTGTTCAATCCTCTTCTACCTTTAAGTCACAAATGGCGAATGTGCCAATCTAACTTTTCAGATTTAAGAAGATTAAAAAGGGGCAGATGTTGTACCCCAAAATTTTCCCTCTCTATTCTCAACACATTTCTCACAAAAGACCTTAAATGGTCAAGAGGTTTCAAGAGTTTGATCAGACAAGTTCACTTTCTAACCACTCAGACCACAAATTAGGGTTTTGAATGAAGTTGACTGAACCTTGACTTTTGACCTAATACATAATCTAATGGTTTGAAACATAATCTCAAGGACTCAAACACAAAATGTTGACCTAATTTCATGACTCAAATCATTTCTCAATATCAAAAGGTTGATAGTTGAATTTTTGATCAACTGATGAAAAGTCAATTGATACACAAAAAGTCAAACTTTGACTTTTTGGTCAACATTACATTTCAAAGATCAAAATTCATCAAGACATTCAAAAATATCTAACTTGATCATCAAAAATCAATAAAGACAAGCAAGTCCATAAAAAGTCAAAGTTTTCAATACTTAGAAATTTTCTAAGTATTTTTATACTTGATAAATTCATTATTTCACGACATTTTTTCACCAAGATGCAAGATGATTCAAAGAAAACTTTCAACATGAAAGTTGTATATCTTGATGAATTATACAACTTTGTATTAGATGGTTGATGTCCAAAAAAATTTTGGATTTGAAGATATAGGCTCATGAAGTCATGACATATTTTTATAAACACTTAGAGAAATTTTCAACGGGTTTGGTCAGATTCTTGTCCCAACTTCTTGACCATTTTTCATCAAGTTCCAATTTGATTTAACCAAAGTGGTCAACATGAAATTTGTAGACAATGTTTCAAGCTTTCCAAAACATCCAAGAGCATGAATTTATCATACTTGATCTAGGAGATTAAAAGGCATGAAGTCGGGCATCTATTCTTGAATTGCAAGTCATTTTGGTGAAGAACACATAATCCAATCTACAAGTTATGCTGCATAATCGTGCTTTGCAGGCCTTCTAACTTGAAAATCTCACCATAATTTAATGTTTACACAAACTTTTGAGCTATGGTCCATTTGATTTAAGCATTGTCCAAGTGATCTTTCCATTTTTGGCACAAAGTTAACATTGTCATTCTTGCAAAGTAGCTTTAATCACAAAGTCATCCCTTCTTAAGCCTCTAACTTGTTCCTTCTACACAGACTCAACATACAAAATTAGACAAGCATGCTTAAAGTATCCAACAACTCTATGAAGATAAGTATAAAGCATTGGAACTATGATCTTCAAGCTTGCTTCATTTACAATCCAACCTAGCCACAACATGTGATCTTACAAATCTAATCAACCCTGATCTTAAAACCTCTTGCCTATAAATAGAGAGATCATTTCAAGATAGAGAAGAAGGAACAAGCCCTCAAAATCTCTTTGCTCTCAAAAAACCGGAATTGTCCATAAAACCTCCATTTTTGAGCTTTGAAGTCCAAATATTTGAATCTCTCAAACCTTGCAAGTTTTTTCCCAAACAAACCATCCAAATACTTCACATATCATACAGAAATTGTTCAAACACAAGAACAACTTCTGTAACATCACTATCACCATCTTTCAAACTCAAAAATAGTACCTTGTAACTTGACTTGGTTGGAGTGATTCAGCAATTTGCAGCACAAATGGAGGATTGGAGGTCAAAAGAAGCTCAATTAATCACCACTTTACACCCGGAAACATCCATACATGTTCTAAAGTTTTCACTTCAAGAGGTAAATTTTCTTAAACTATTATATCTTTGTTCACACATCATTTGCTTTCATTTTCAAAAGGATACAACATGACAGATCAGAGGGAAGACTTAGTAAAAAGACAGGACAGGGGATGACACGGGTGCCCATGTCACACGACACGACCCGTGTCAACTCAACTGGGTTCAGAAATGTACAAAATAGGCAAGACAAGGGTTGGCACAGGCGCGCATGTCACACGACATGACCCTTGTCAATTTGGCTGGAACAAAAAAATTATGCAGAGGCATGGGCAGATGTTGACACGGGTGCCCGTGTCCAATGACACGGCCCGTGTCATCCTAGGCATAAGAAATCCTGATTTTTGACACTTTTACTATAATTTTGGATCATTAAAGGTACGCTAGACATTTTGCATTACTTGGAGATGGCCTAACACTATAAAAAAAATTTCTAGATAAAACATTCAAGTTATTTTCTAAAATAATTGAAATCATTAGTCTTAGTTTTAATTTTTAATTAATTAACTCCTTTTGTAATTAAATTAACTACAAAACCTTTTCTATCAAAAAACCCTAAAAAACAATTTCTTTTAACTTTACATTGTTTGCGCATTTTTCTATTTCACATTACAATTTATGTAATTGTCAAAGCCTTGTAATAGTAATTAGGGTTTATTTTTCTTGTCATCCCCATTTGTAAATTTGATCCCCCATCCCCAAAAGTATTGTAATAGCGTAGGACCTTTAAATGCCACAATTTATCGCTTTTCTTATTATTGCTAGTAATTAGAGTTTGTATGGAAAGATCTTAAAATCAATACTATACAACCCTAGTTTAAGATAAAATATTTGAAAACAATACACTTTGCACACATGCACCTCTAGGGTAACCCACACTTGTTGCCTCAGATATAAACAATCATGTCCCTCGAATGTGGGATATTTTAGCAAAGACCCTCGACTACAAGATCGTAGTCCCTTGATGACCCTTCAAAGTTGCCTTTGATAAATGATCTTAGTCCCTTGCAACAATTGCTAAAACATCTTATAAGTTTCCTTCTATGACTGTACAATGACCCACGCCCGTCGCTCACATTCGATGATATGGCTTCCTACTAACTAATGGTAGACAAGCACTATCTAAAGGAGGAGGAAACGAACCAAGACTTTTTGAGTAGGTATATTGCTCGTAATTGCTTGCTCACAAACAAAACCATTTCCATACTTCACACTTTCAAACATCTTTCATAGCAAACATTTTGTATACATTCTCAACGATATGAGAATCATTACAAAATTGCCTTTCATTGGCATTTTCAAAACATCTTTCAAAACATTCCCTTTTCAACAAATATTTTCAAAACCAACACTTTGTATACATTCTCAACGATACGAGAATCATTGCAATGTTTTCCGAACTAAGGCGTTTTCAAAATATTTTCATACTTACACAAACACAAAGAGTTTCAAAGTGATTAAGCAATTAAGAGCGCATAGATAACTACAGATAAAAAGGGTGCTAACACCTTCCCTTTTCATAACCTACCCCCCGAACTCAAGAAAATATATCAAAAGGTCTTTCCTGTTCTTTTCACCTTTTCCTTTATTGGATAAAAGAAAAGTCGATGGTGACTCTTGCTATCCGCAACATTGTGATAAAACGCAAAACATCAAGTCAGTTCTCCCACCATATCACACATACATTGTTCTTTACTTCCTATTCTTACTTATTGTTATTATCAAGAGTGAAGGAAAAGCATTTTAACTTAAAAGGGGAATATTTTTAAAAGAATCGTTTTGTTTTAAAAACCTAATTCAAACCCCCTCCCCCTTTCTTATGTTTTTCACACCTTCAATTAGTATCAGAGCTCCGGTTCCGAGAAGATAAAAGTTTGAATTTTTATCAACACTTAACAGTGTCTAGTACCGATCCAGTGTGTGTGTGTGTATGTGTGTGTGAAAAACCAATGGCTACATCTACTTTCACTGTTGATAATAGGTATAATGATAGAGATCACTATAGTTCAAAACCTCCTATGTTTGATGGGGAGAAATTTGACTATTGGAAGGATAGAATAGAAAGTTATTTTCTAGCATATGACTTGGATATATGGGACTTGGTAGTTGATGGCTACACTCACCCAGTAGATGATAAATGTCATAAGATTGCAAGAAGTGCAATGACTTAAGCATAAAATAAAGTATGCAGAAATCACTACAAAGTAAGAATCATTCTTCTAAGTGTTATCTCATATAATGAATATGAGAAAATCACAGATAGAGAGACTGTAAAGTCTATTTTTGATTCTCTTCAGATGACACATGAAGGCAACACACAAGTAAAAGAAACAAAGGCTCTGGCCTTAATTCAAAAGTATGAAGCCTTCAAGATGGAAGATGACGAATATGTGAAAATAATGTTTTCAAGATTTTAGACTCTTGTGGCAGGACTTAAGGTTCTTAACAAAGGTTACTCAACCGCATATCACGTTAAAAAGATTATCATAAGTATGCCTGTTAAATGGAGACCAATGGTGACTTCCTTAAAATTGGAAAAGGATCTAAACAACACCTATCTTGAGGAGCTGATTAGCTCTTTAAGAAGTTATGAAATAGAGCTGGAACAAGATGAACCTCAGAAGAAGGTAAAATCAATTATTTTAAATTCTACTTCTGGGAAAACCAAGTCTTACCAAGCTAAGGAAGAATCAGAAGAATCTTAAGAAGATTCAGATGATGATGAACTCTCCTTAATATCCAGAAGAATAAGTCAAATCTGGAAGCACAGACAAAGTAAGTTCAGAGGTCAAAGAAGGACTTATGGAAGAGGTGAATTCACTTCTGGTCAGAGAAATGCTTCTGGAAAAGAAGTCATTTGTTTTGAGCGTAACGAGCCTGTACATTACAAAAATGATTGTCTAAAGCTTCTGATGAAGAACAGGCAAACATGACATTTATGGACAGGACCAGTAGACGAGAAACAACATCAGAAGACAAACTGACAATAAATTATGATTCAGACTCTGATGACGACAAAGAGGTACTTTCTTCTTTATCTCGTTCTGAACTTGAAATTGATTTAACTGAATTAATGAAAAGGTATATGTTGTACCCTGAAATTTTCCCTCCTATTTTCTCAAAGATATCTCCTCATGTTCCTCAATTGCTTAAGGCTACCAAAGCTTCTCAGGCCTCAGGACATCTCAACCGATTTTTCATCAGGGGATTCTGAATTGCAAGTGTTTCAAAGTGAATCACATTTTCTCCTATCTATTGGCACTTATGTTAAGTTGTTGGTTACTAAAGTTTGTGACATCTTTATTGACTAAATTCTTGAATCAATTGTCATCATGAGTTTTATCTCATTACACATTCAGTCATCAACTGAGTTTCCATGTGGGTTTTCATTAACAAGGGATTTTATCTGGCTTCTGAGATTAAGTGAATATTCGGTCTTGGATTAGGATTTTCTAAGGCTGAATTTTTTTATCTTGCCATACACACCCTAATTACTAACATTTATGAAAGCGATAAAATTGCGGAAAATAAATGTTATACGTTATTACATCATTTGGGGGATGAGGGATACAAACGTACAAATGGGGATTGCAAGAAATTAAACCTAATTATCTATTATAAACCATATTAAATAGCTATGAAGAAAATATATGAAATAAGTAAAAAAAAACGCAAAAGAGAGAAAAAAACAAATCTTTTGACATCATGTGTCGAAGCATGTGTCAAAGTAATGCTTATATGCATCGAACATATCCTTCTTTCGACCCTATAATCCCAAACCGAACTCAGTATGAGTCAAAGAATAATGTTATGTGTCAAATTACACACCCCTTTTCCCTTCTGTTTGGGCTTGTAAATCCGTATGTGTCGAAGCCTAAGGCTTTGTGTCAAATCATGCTGTGATTTTTCACTCCAACATTGTTTTTATGGTCTGTACAGGTTAGTTCTTAACATATAATTGACAAGAAAGGAAGACAAACAAAAGGTTAGCTTCTAAGGAAATGGTTATTACATGTTATCTTCGAAGATAAACCATTAATGATGCTTGAAATGAAGGTTTTAAAGTCAAGAAGACTTACCTTGAAGCTGGAATTTGTGTTTCGAACTTGAGTTGCTGCCTTGGATGTTCTTGATTTCGAAAAAAGAAAAACAGAGGTGTTGTTTTTTTTTGGTTCTGGGTTTAAGAGTGCTTTAAGGCTTCAGCCTTCATGTTCTCTCCTCTCTCTTTTTTTTCTTTTCTTCTCCTTTTTTCTTGCAAAAAGTTAGCCCTTTGTGTGTTGTGAAACAACTTATTTACAAAAGAGTCTTGATGGGGTTTTGGGGGGAAAAACAACTAAAATTTGAATTATTTGGGTATGCTCTTTTCATAGATTTTGAGGTGCAGCTCTTATATGCTAATTTGGTTCAAATATGGGACTGAGATAATGCAAGCTTGGACTGATTTAGGATCAGCATAGCAGGACTATTTTGCAGCATTTTTGGAGTGTTGTGGTAGCTTGGTGCAGGACTGTTTCATAGCAGTACAACAGACTGTGTTTTGACATGGTTTTAGGCTGTTATGTGGACAGTACAGTAAGCTTGGGCTTGGCAGCATATAGGACTTTGTTCAGCAAGCATCTTAAATCTCTAAATGATGTCGAATACTTCATCCTTTCGTTTTGATCACATAGATCCACAACCTTCGACCAAACTCATCAACAGACAAAATAATATTTGTTTCACCAATTGTATGTTCTTCAAATGGAGCATATTCATCTGAATGTACCACTTACTCCGTCCTTTCATTTTGATCACATAGATCCACAACCTTCGACCAAACTCATCAACAGACAAAACAATATTTGTTTCCACCAATTGTATATTCTTAGAATGGACCACATTCACCTTAATGTACCACTTACTTCGTCCTTTCATTTTGATCACATAGATCCACAACCTTCGACCAAACTCATCAATAGACAAAACAATATTTGTTTCCAACAATTGTATTTTCTTCGAATGGACCATATTTATCTGAATGCACCATTTACTTCGTCCTTTCGTTTTGATCACATAGATCCACAACCTTCGACCAAACTCATCAACATACAAAACAATATTTATTTCCATCAATTGTATGTTCTTCGAGTGAACCATATTCATCTGAATGTACCACTTTAAGTATGCAATATGATCTTATTGGCAAATTCGAAACAAAAGAATTTCTGGATTTCTTTTCTACCAGTAATCATATCTTGAGTAATCAGTTGATTAAGTGGTTAAAAGTTCAAATGTCCAAACCTCAAATTGTAACTCAAAGTGTCGAAACTATGTGTGTCGAAGGGTTTAGAGGTGGATTGAATCAAGTTGCTCGAAGGAAGCCATTGCCCAGTTGAAGCTCGTGGATCGAAGCAAGCATGAAGATAGACAACATGTCAGTTATCAATATGGCGAAGAACCCAATAGTACATGGTCGAAGCAAACACAATTGAAATGAGGTTCCATTATCTCCAAGAGCAGGTAGCAGATGGGAATATGAATTTGGAACACTGCAGAACTGAGAATCAGATTGCATACATCATGACGAACGGAGTTCATGTCTAAGTATTCAGAAGACTAAGAACCATGATGAATATAGATTGTTTAGACACAATGAATTAGGTGGTGTGTTAAATTGTAATTCATAGTGTCGAAACTATGTGTGTCGAAGGGTTTAGAGGTGGATCAAAGTAGGTTGCTCGAAGGAAGACATTTCCCAGTCGAAGCTTGTGGATTGAAGCAAGCTTGCTCTTCTTCGACTTGTCAAAATTTGCCAACCATTCCTTTCAATCAGTCATGTGGTTTGAACAGCCTGAACCAAATTTTGAATTCGACGTGGTTATCTGCAACTACACACCCTTTTTTATCTTCTTTTCCCCTTTCGACAGTTTCCTCTCCCTAGTTTCGAATATTCAGAAGCTCCATATTTGACCTGATGCTTGAAAGTCCAATATGATCCATGGAAACTATATGGGGCATTAAAGTCCAATTGTACTTGTACAAACTTGAGCTTTTTGAAAATATTTGTGAGAAATGTCTTGAGAAAAGAGAGGGCAAATTTTGGGGTACAACATACGCATTCTTGAGGACAGATACGAGAATCATTACAAAGTTCGCCTTACAATTGGCATTTTCAAAATATTTCCAAACATGCACAACACAAAGCAATTTTCAAAATAAAGTGAGCTTCGCGATTTAGAGCCCGTAGATAACTACGGATGAAAAGGGTGCTAACACCTTCCCTTTTCATAATCTACCTCCCAAACTCAAAATATTCAAGGTCTTTCCTGTTCTTTTCACCCTTTCCTTATTGGATAAAAGAAAAGTCGATGGCGACTCTTGCTATCTGCAACATTTGCGATAAAACACAAAAAACAAGTCAATTCTCCCACCGTATTACAGTATCAATCTCTTCTAAGTAAACACAAAATCTTAAAAAAGAGTGTTGTGGCTACTTCAGAGAACACTACTATAGATGAGCAAAGTGTTTTTGTTTTAAGTGAAAAACTATTTGTTTTACAAAAATCAAACATTGCTCTGAAAAGTAAAGAGTCTAGATTAGAAGAAGAGATTCTCTCTAACACATCTGTTACTGAAGAAGTAATCAAATATGATAGATATTTTCAACACTTTCTTACTAAAAGCATATATAGAAGTAAAATGACTTCAATGATCTATGGTGTTATTAGAAATGGAAGCAGAGGCTTGGGATATTCATAACAATCAAAGAAATTTAATGAGACTTTGAATGTCAAATCAAAACCTCTTTCTGAACATTTCGTGCCTGTTGGCACATATTTGAAATGTCCAGAACAAGAAGGTTCTGATACTTCTGTAGCACAAAAATAGACACAGAAGAAATTTTTTAAACCAAAGTATCATGCACAAATTTCACATGATTATTTTGTTCCACGAAAATCCAAAGGGGTCAGAACCTCTAGAACTTCTAACAAAAGAGGACCCATAAAGTGGGTACCTAAGGATAAGATAACCTACATTTCAAATCTCCTTAATGGTTCCATTGAAACACCAGTCATGGTACCTGGACAGTGGATACTCACGACACATGACAGGCGAAAGGCATATGTTCCAAGATTTGGAACTTAAGTCTGGAGGCGTTGCTGGCTTCGGAGGCAATCAGAAGGGATAGATCATTGGTTCTGGAACGATTGGTAATGGTAAATTTCCTTCTATTAACAATTTTCTTTTAGTCGAGGGTGATGCATAACTTATTGTAAATCAGTCAACTTAGTGACATTGGTTATGGCATCCTCTTTAATCAAACATCCTGTAAAGTTGTTAGTCAGAAGGATGGCTCAGTTCTGTAATTGCAAGAGGAAGAATAATATTTACAAAATATGATTATTAGATTTGAAAAATAAAAATATAAAATATCTTCTGACTGTTAAAGAAGATCAGTGGTTCTGGCATCGACATTTGAGTCATGTTATCTTGAGAAAGATTTCTCAACTAAATAAACTAGGATTAGTCAGAGGTTTTCCCAATCTGAAGTACTCTTCAGATGCCCTTTGTGAAGCCTGTCAGAAAGGAAAATTTTCAAAAACCTCTTTCAAAGCTAAAAATATTGTTTCTACTTCTAGGCCATTAGAACTTCTTCACAATGACTTATTTGGACCTGTGAAAGTTGCTTCTGTCAATGGTAAGAAATATGGACTTGTCATCGTTGATGATTACAACAGGTGGACATGGGTAAAATTCTTGAAACACAAGGATGAGTCATTCTCTGCATTTGCTTCCTTTTGTTCCCAAGTGCAAAATGAAAAAGGTTACAGTATAGTCAAAGTTCGTAGTGATCATGGTGGAGAATTTAAAAATAAAGATTTTGAAAAACTTTTTGATTCAAATGGAATAGTGCATGGTTTTTCTTGTCGTAGAACTCCACAACAAAATGGGTTTGTAGAAAGGAAAAATATAACCTTGCAAGAAATGGCTCGCACCATGATCCAAGAAACTCATATGGCTAAGCACTTTTAGGCAGAAGCAGTAAATACATCATGCTATATTCAAAATAGAATCTCCATAAGACCTATTTTGTGTAAGACTCCTTATGAATTATGGAAGAATGGAAATCCCAACATTTCCTATTTCCATCCATTTGGATGTACTTGTTATAAGTTAAACACTAAAGAGAATCTGGGTAAGTTTTATTCCAAAGCATAGAAGTGTCTATTATTAGGATACTCTGAATGCTCTAGAGGCTTCAGAATCTATAACATAGAATCACAGATTATGGAGGAATTAATTCATGTCAAATTTGATGATAAGCTTTACTATGAAAAGTTAAAGTTGTGTGAAAAGCTTGCAGATGTGACTATAATATTCACTGAACCAGAGGAGAAGATTCAAGAATATATAATCATAAGCTCCTCCTTCTGATAATATTGATAGTATTTCTAATCCAACTCAACCAAAGAAGAACAGAATCACATCCTCTCATCCTGAAGATCTTATTCTTGGAAGTAAAGATGCTCCAGTCAGAACAAGATCGGCTCTCAAACCTTCTGGGTTTAGTCTCCTTAATAGAACCTACATAAATTAAGTAAGCTCTTCTAGATAAGGATTGGATTCTGACTATGGAAGAAGAACTCAACCAATTCTCAAAGAATGACGTATGGGATCTTGTTCAGAAACTTAAAGGTGTCCACATCATTGGAACCAGATGGGTGTTCAGAAACAAGCTCAATGAGAAGGGTGAAGTTGTCAAAAATAAATCTCGACTGGTCGCACAAGGTTATAGTCAATAAGAAGGTATATACTATGTAGAAACCTTTGCACCAGTCGCCAGGTTAGAAGCTATTCAGTTATTAGTTTCCTTTTTTGTAAATCATAATCATTCTTTATCAGATGGATGTTAAGAGTGCATTTATGAATGGTTATATTTCAGAAGAAATATATGTTAAACAACCTCTTGGCTTTGAAAAATTTGAGAAATTAGACTTTGTTATTAAACTAAATAAATCTCTTTATGGCTTGAAACAAGCCCCCAAAGCTTGGTATGACAGATTGAGCAATTTTCTGTTAGAAAATAAGTTTACCAGAAGAAAGGTTGACATTACACTCTTCTACAAAACATTAAAAAATGATATTCTAATTGTTCAAATCTATGTCAATGATATTATTTTTGGTTCTGCTAATCCATCCCTCTGTGAAGAATTCTCTAAGCTAATGCAGGCAGAGTTTGAAATGAGCATGATGGGGGAACTGAAGTTCTTTCTAGAAATCCATATTTATAAAAAACTAGATGCTACTTACATACATCAAAGTAAGTACACAAAAGAACTTCTGAAGAAATTCAACATGACAGACTGCATGGTAGCAAAGACTCCAATACATCCTGCGTGTATCTTGGAAAAATAAGTGGTAAGTGGAAAGGTTTGTCAGAAGCTCTATCATGGTGTGATAGGCTCTCTTATGTATCTAATAACATCTAGACCCGATAGTTTATTCAGTGTACAACTTTGCGCAATATTCCAATCAGATCTTAGGGAATCTCACTTAAATATTGTTAAAAGAATTCTAAGGTATCTAAAAGGAACCCCTAACCTCGACTTGATGTATGAGAAAACATCAGAGTATTCTTTTTATGGCTTTTGTGATGCAGACTATGCTGGAGATCGACTAGAAAGGAAAATCACTTCTAGAAACTGTCAGTTTCTAGGAAAGAATCTAATCTCATGGTCAAGCAAGAGGCAATCAACAATTTCTCTTTCAACAGTAGAAGCAGAGTACATATCAACAACACTATGCAGCACTCAAATGCTATGGATGAAAAATTAGCTGGAAGATTATCAGATATATGAAAGTAACATCTTTATCTTCTGTGATAACATTGTCTTTATCTACTTGAGTAAGAATCCTATTCTACACTATAGGGCTAAACTCATAGAAATTAAATATCATTTTATTAGAGATTATATTCAGAAAGGAATTATATCTTTAAAATTTATAGATACAGACCATCAATGGGCTGATATTTTTACAAAAATATTGGCTGAAGATAGATTTCTGTTTATTCTAAAGAATATGAAAATGGATTTCTCTCCAGAGTAAGATGTCATTAGAATCAACTGTGTTCTAGTCGTAGTATGAAGGAATATGATTTGACTTAATCGAAAGACTTCTAATTTGTTTATCTCAAGTCATCAGAAGATGTTTCGGTTAGAAATGTCCCTAATCCAATAGAAACCTTTTTGGTTCTCCAGACTTTGAGAATATCAAATGCATTACCTAAATAGACTTAATGTTTATCACACTCTACCTAGGTCATGCACGAGTAATTATTTTTCTTGAAATTATTAATCATGATTACATTTATTTAACTACTCCTTGGGAACAGTCATTTCATGTCATACCTTTATGTCTATGTCTGACATTCCATATCATGATTAGATGTTTTCATGCTCTCTCATCTTAACGTTTGATCTACTTCTCTCTTCATTTCCTTTTTTAGAAGTCTGAGATGTCACTTGAGTGTTTAAATTGTCTTAATTCGTGAACTGCTTGACTGACTATTTATATATCTTTTCATCTATAGTCTTTCATCAAGTCATTATCCTTGTATCATCTATAATTAAACATGTCTACATATCATGGCTATTAGAACTTTTCAAGGAGATGAAAATCTTCTTGAAGTAATCAAAGAGAAAAGACCCAATTATGTGTCGAATGATGGTTTCATCAACATGGTCATTGAAAATCAAGGATGGTTTGGGTATGAAATAATGTTGAGAGGTCCTGTTTATCCTAACCTCTTAAAGAATTTATGGCTCTATGCTTTAGTTAGTCCTGGTGGAAACACCATTCATTCTCACATCTTTGGTGTTCCAATTACCATCACTCGCTCCTTCATTGATGAAGTCATCCACAGTCCACCTTTACCCAACTCCTGCATGAATGTTGACATGTTTTCAAATGTTTCTAACTCTTCATTTAGATTTGAGCCCCTTAGTGCAAATCACTTGAAACCACTTTCAAAAGTCTGGTTTCAGTTTCTGTTGAAAAATCTTCATTCCAGAGGAGAAGATCTTGATATAGTCTTTCCTAGGGATATGTGTCTTCTTTATTGCCTTCGTAAGAATATTCTAATTCATCTTCCAGAAATAATATTCAATCATCTGAAGCTATCAATCCAAGCATCCAGGAACTCTCAAAAGTCATTCATTCCATATGGACATGTGTTGTCTGAACTGTTTGACTTAGCAGGTATAATTGAAACTGTTCAACGAAATCTGTTCATCAGAGGCAATGCTCTATTTGATGAGAGTTGTGATGTGTTTAAATTTTAGATAAGCTTTCCATGTCTATGGTCACTCTGTTGTAATCTCCTTCGAATATCAATGAAATTTATTTTATTTTCTTCTGGTTTTTATGTTTTTAATACATAATTATCTTTTTTTATTATGACAAAAGGGGGGAGTAATTTAAATGAACGTAATTTTGATTTCAATAATCAAGTTTTGAAAAATGTTCTCAGAAAAGAGCTGCTTACATTCTAACCCAATTAAACTCTTGTTTCTGTTAGAATTTTTTTCTTTTTTAGGAAATTAGAACTCTGATTAAAATACAAAGATTTGAAAGCAATATTCAAAGCTTATGTCTAACATGTTGGCTTTAGACTTTGAAGATGTTCTTCAATTCATAATCAGACTTCAAGAAGTAAAACCTGGAATCAGACTCTAAAATTGAGAATCTATTGAGAATCTGGAAGATGTCTTAGTCACATTAAAGTTTCAAAGTTTCAATAAAGAAGTTGTGTGAAATCAAGATCTCAATTTATCTATTGGCATCTAAAGTTAAGACTCTCAAGATCTCGATATCTGATCTATTGAAACCATGTGATTTTTACTTAAATGATTCAGAGTTAGGATATTCAATCTTCATCAAGTCATTAACTCAGGGGGAGTATCAGAAAAAGGATAAGTATTTCTTACCCTTCTAATTTCACTGATTATGATTATATGTACAAAATTGTGTCATCAAAATACATAGTTTTGTCATCATTAAAAAGGAGGAGATTGTAAGAACAAGATTTGATTATGTAATATCATCTTCGAGTTTTGATGATAACAAATGAGTATGATTATATGAACAATTTTGTTGTACTAATGTTTGTTATTGTTGAGTACTTAACAAACTGATTCTGCTTCTAATGAATGGCGTGGCCAAGACATTAGAAGAGAATTGATTCTGCTTCTATGCTACACAAGTTTTGTTGAACAGTAGCAAGATACTCCAGAAGGATCTAAAGTGTAAACTCTGATATTTGTCTGAAGAAACCAGTCAAAAGATCTGAAGACAGAAGTTGTTACTTATATCCAGATGCTGAAGACTCAAGATTCTAAAGATAACATGTTCTAAAGAAATAAACTTAGAAGATCTGAAGACAAAGTTTCTATTGAAGTCCATATGCTGAAAGTTTGTATTTCTATTAATGAAGTTATAAAGATAAGGGTTCTGAAGACCAAGTGCTGAAGACTCTAAAAGACAGAAGGTCTAAAGACTCTAAAGACATGAAGTTCTAAAACTCAAGGTTCCAAGAAAAGGTTCTCACGACCAAATGCTGAAGACTCTTAAGACGCAGTTCTAAAGACTCTGAATACTTGAAGTTCTGAAGACCTTTAGTTAATCCTGGGTGAAATGTAATTGCTTTGACCATGAGCTACATTAAAACTTGTTATGATGGAATTTTTAAAGGAAATCGTGAAAAGAATTTGTTGGCTTTTGTTGCTCCAATTTAGCGGCCATCTTCCACTCTTGCAGAATTCAAAGTAATTATTTTTTCCATGGAAAACGTGATGCAAAGAGACTGGGAGTACTTATGAATTGAATCTGATTCAAAGCTCGTTATTCAAACCAATATTAAACATTCTTTTGTTCAATGCAAAGTAAGGAACCAATGGAACATTTGTATTAGTTTTTTTTGCACTAAAACATATATTTTTCTCACATCTTCAGGGAAGAAAATATCTGTGGAGACATTTTGGCTAATCTAGATTTAAATGTGAGATCTCTAACTATTTTTAAGTCCTTACCTCTAATTTTGAAAAAAGATTTTACAAATAATAGATTATGTTTACTCTATTTTAGATTCATTTCCTATCGATGGCTTTAGGTCTGTGCGTCCATCTGTTTTTGAGGATTTGATTTTTATCTTGTATAGCCTTTCTTTTTAATTATATGGATTTTTATTTAAAAAAACTACACACTTATATACACAATTCAAATAAATCTTTCAATACTATGAAATAGTGAGACTGTGTAATAGTGTTTTAAGATGCTTGTGCCATTATCCAATAACATTTTTTTAGAGTTAAAATATGTTACTTTAAATTTATAATTATAGTGCAATTTGTATTTTTTTTTAATGTTTTAAAATTGAATCTGATGTCAAATCGGTAAAATTTTCAATTTAAATTTTAATTAGTTCAATCAATTAAATTTACAATCGAATCATTTATTAAATAAATTAATAATAAAACTAAATTTCTTAAATATATCATACACAATCATGTGTTCACAATTTTATAAAATAAATATTTTAAAAAATATTACAAACTTAAGCCACAATATCAACAATATACATAATAACGTAATATAGCTGTAGATTTAATTCTAACTTTTATTTTAAGAATAATTTGAATAAATTAAATGATTATAAATAAGTTAAGCTAATTCAAACCAAAATTAAAATAAATAAAATAAAATAATTAAAAGAAAATTTAAATAATTAAGAATGTCTAAATTTAATAAGATAGAATTACCAAAAATAATCAATACAATATATTTAATTGAACAACGGTAAACAAATTTGAGTTGAATAGCAATAAATAATTACAACGACAAATAATATTGAGTGGAACGATAATCAATATTGAGTTGGACAATCTGATTATATTTGAGAGAGATGACAGAGCGTGGTCGGAAAAAAAAACTATAATGGAGTAATATAATTTAGAAGTTTTATGATTGTAGAAAAAATAAAGAATTTTTTTTTTATGAATGTGAATTGACTTAAATTTTGATACTGACATATTAAATTTTTTTTTTAAATTAAAAAAAGTTAATTTGATGTATTTTTTATCGAATGATTTTATAAAATCGACTATGATTCTTTGGTCCGAATGATTTTAAACAGTTCAATTTATTTATTTTTAATTTTATTTCAATTTTAATCTATAATAATTTTGAAAGATTGATAGAATTAAATTCAGTTCTAATTTCCGATTTAACTGGCGGTTCAATTCAATTTTTAAAACATTGGTTTTTCTTATTAAAACAACTTCTGTAAAGTTGAAATTTATTTCTCTTTTTAGTTTACTAATGTTTTGATCATAATTAACATTGTAATGTTAAAATTCATTTTTTTAATAGTTAATTATTATTATTATCTAAATGCGAGAAATGTTTAGTTAATTATTTAATTGACGAATTATAGATTAAATATCAATTATTAATGAATTATTATTAATATAAATTGTATTGTTTTTTACCGTTATGATCAGTTATTATCCAATATTAATTATTAACAAATTATTTAATAGAATGCGATCTGTTAACTCATTCTATTAAGGACAATAAAAAATCTATACTCTAGATCTTTTAATTATTTAATACTAGTTCCATTAAATAATTAACACAATATAACAAATCTACCCAATCATCATAATCCTCTCTTATTTATCCCTTACTGTCTCCATAATCTTAAAAGTATGAGTTTTCTTTTTAACTCGATAATTACAAATAAATTTGTATTAAATTTCTTTATATGATTTAACAAAATCCACCACTAGCACTTAAAGTGTTTCAATGAAGTCCACTTTTGGTTGCTTAAGAAGGAAAAAGTTATTGCCTCATAAATATAAAGATATAAAGATTTTCTGGCAGAGACACCCAACCACACGCTACTCGTTGGAATGTCGAAGTAGCTAATGGTGGCACACACGTCTCATTGGATAAACTATTTTTTGTTTCAAAACTTAGACACTTGTTATGTACCAAAATATCATGCGTAAATGAACAATATTGCAAGTACATTGTATTATTAACTTTGGTTCAGTAAGGTCACAAATTTAGAGAGGAATCAGAGGTAATAGATTAATAGATAAAATAAGTCTGACATCTAAATCTTGGTAACACCTGTATTTTAGAATAAGAGGAAATTTGAATTGCATTGCATGACTATTTATGATTGATAATTGTTGTGAATTAATCTATGTGATTGTAAAATAATATTATTGAGTTATTTACGTTAGTTTTATGTACCATTAATATTTATGAATATATTTTCACTCTTTTTTGTTTTTTGTGTTGACCTTATATCTATTGTGCAAGATACTCAAATAGAAACTGATGAGTCTTAGATGTTCTTGTGTGAAAGATGACTAGTGGTGTGCTTTATTTATTGTTTTCTGCGTTGTTTAGTTCCCTTTGTGTCAGTTTGATAATGTAACACTTGGGTTGAAATTTTTTACTTATTTTATTCTGTGAGTTGTTGAGTTTATTTAAATTGATTTTATTTTGAACTAAAGTGATTTCCATTTTTATGAGACTATCAATGTTGTGTTTTTCAATTGTTTAATTTTCCGCCGCTATTATTTATGGTTTGAGGAAAGTGTTTGAGTTGAGAAATATGGGACACCCTTTTTGAGAAAAATTACTATGAATATTTTATAAATTATATGTTGGGGTTTAGGGTGTTACATCAGTCAGGCAGGTAAATCCCTTGTCCCCATGCTTTTTGGTCTGGCTCAAGAGATGCTTAGCGGAGGTATTGCTAAACTAGTCCTTGATGGTGCTGTGAGCCTCATTAAAAAAAAATCCAAAAACAATGTTTTACCATCTCACATCTTGTATGCATATGATGTTCTTATGTTCTGCAAGGGAAGGATCTCTAATATGAAAAAGCTTATTGAGTTATTCAACATGTACAATACAACTTCAGGGCAAGTTATTAATGCTATAAAATCCTTCATTTTCACTGACTTCATCACTAGGGCAAGCTATCTCGTATGATGTAGTTGACTGGATTCTCTAGATGACTGGCGGATTTGCTTCTCCTCTAACAGGTCCACTCAATGCGCATTATTGCTCCAGTTTAATGGCCGGCCATCTTCCGCTCTTGCAGAATTTGAAGCAGTTATTTTTCCATGGAAAATGCTATGCAAAGAGACTGAGAGTATTTATGGATTGAATCTTATTCAAAGCTAGTTACTCAAACCTACACTAAACATTCTCTAGTTCAGTGGCAAGTAAATAACCAATGGAATATTTGTATATGTTTTTTTTTTCACTAAAGCATATATTTTTTTCACATCTTTAGGGAAGGGAATACTTATGGAGACACTTTGGCTAATCTAGATTTAAATGTGAGATCTCTCACTATTTTTGAGTCCTTAGCTCTAATTTTGAAGAAGGATTTTGTAAATAATAAATTAAGTTTACTCTATTAGATTCGTTTCCTACTGATGGCTTGAGGTCTGTACATCCATCTGTTTTTGAGGATTTGATTCCTATCTTGTATTAGCTTTCTTTTTAATATATGGATTTTTATTTTATTTTTTTAAAATTAAACACTTATATACACAATTCAAATAAATCTTTTGATATTATGAAATAGTGAGACTTTGTAATGGAGTTTTAAGATGTTTGTGCCATTATCCAATAACATTTTTTTAGAGTTAAAATATGTTACTATAAATTCATAATTATAGGGTAATTTATTTTTTTCAATGTTTTAAAAATTAAATCGGTGAAATTTTTGATTTAATGTTTAATTGGTTCAACCATTAAATTACGATCAAATTATTTATTAATTAAATTAATAATATGAAATTAAATTTTATAGATATATCATACACAATTATGTGTTCACAACTTAATAAAATAAATATTTTAAAAATCCATTATAAACTTAAGACATAATATCAACAATACACATAATAATACAATATAGTTGTAGACTTAATTTCAACCTTTATTTTAAGAATAATTTGAACAAATTAAAGAATTACAAATAATTAAACTAATTCAAACAAAAATTAAAATAACATAATATAATAACTAAAAAAATTTAAATAATTAAGAATACTTCAATTTAATAAGATAGAATTACCAAAAGTAAACAATATAATATACTTAATTGAACAACGGTAAGCAAATTCGAATTGAACAACAATAAATAGGGACAATAATATTGAGTTGAACGACAATCAATATTGAGTTGGACAATATAACTATGTTTGAAAGATACGGCATGATGATGATGATGGAGCGTGGTTGGAAAAAAAACTATGACAGAGATATAACTTAGAAGTTTTATGGTTGTAGAAAAAACAAAGTTTTTTTTTATGAATGAGAATTGATTTAAATTTAGCTTAAATGTAATTTTGATCCCCTATTTTTAAGTTTTTAAGTTTTTAAGTTTTAGCCATTCATTTTAAAAGTCAATTTTATAGTCCATAAACTTGACTTCATTCGGGATTTTGTTGGTTCTCCTACCATTTTATTTTCGTGGCACCCATTTTTATTTTCGTGGCACCCTTATTCATGACATGACATTGCTATAATAACTCACTACAATGTACATTCATCTAACGTGGAGTTACTGTAGCAGTGCAATACCATTAATAAGGGTGTCACATATGCAAAACTAGAGCGGGACCAATGAAATCTCGAGTGAGGTAAACTTTAGGGATTAAAAAGTTGGCTTTTAAAATAGAATAATTAAAACTTAAAAAAAATTAAAAATAGAGGAACCAAAAATATATTTAAACCTTTAAATTTTAATCTTGACATATTAAGTTTTTTTTAAAATTAAAAAATAACTAATTCGATGTATTTTTTGAATCAAATAATTTTTCAAAATCAACTTCGATTTTTTAATCCGAATAATTTTAAACAATTCAATTTAATAATTTTTTTTATTTTACTTCAATTTGATCTACTAACAATTTTAAAAAATTAACCAAATTGAATTCAACTCCAATTTCTAATCTAATTTTAAAACATTAGTTTTTCCTATTGAAATAACTTCTGTAAAGTTGAAATTTATTTCTCTTTTTAGTTTAATGTTTTGATCATAATTAACATTCTAATGTTAAAATTCATTTTTAATAGTTGATTATTATTATCATCTAAATGAGAGAATCTTAAGTTAATTATTTAATTGATTAATTATAAATTAAATAATCAATTATTAATAAGTTCTTATATATTATTAATATAATTATGCTCAATTGTTTTTTACGGTTATGATCAATTATTATCAAATATTAATTTTTAATCATTTATTTAATAGACTCTGATGTGTTAACTCGTTCTATTAAGGACAATAAAAAAACTAAGCTCTAGATCTTTTAATTATTTAATACTAGTTCCATTAAATAATTAACGCAACATAACAGGTCTACCCAATCATCATATACTACAAGAAATATCCTCTTCAGCGAAGTAATTTAGTAACGTGATTATCATGTCACTGAATTTTAGCAATTGCAACGTGATAATCACGTCACTACAATATTTTATAAATTAAATAATAAAAGTAATGTATAGACTGCATCAGTCTGAGTTTTTTTATATATAAAAATTGCAACGTGGAAAACACGTCACAACATAAAAATTTGAAAAAAATAATGTTAAAGCTGCAGGCATTTTAAAGAGGAAAGTTTTAATAATTCAAAAAAAAATGTTGTGACATGTTAAACACGTCGCAACTTATTTTGAGGGAACTTTGACAAGATGTGGTTCTGATGTATTCTGAAATGTGCAGAATAAGATTAAAAAAATAACTGTTGGAGAAGTTGCGACGTGATATTCACTCGCTGATTGGTTTATTTTAAAAATGTAATGTTGGCGTTGCGACGTGAATATCACGTGGCAAGGTTGCGACGTGATATTTAGGTCGATGATTGGCTATTAGAGACTTGAACGCTCTCTTTCCAGAAACCATTGTGTTTCTTATTTTTTTTCTCCACTTTCTTCTTCTTTCTCTCTTCTATTCTTCTTTCCCTCTTCTCTACTCTTCCATTGTTACATTATCAAATCTCAATTCCCTCACCAATTCTAAATTTATTTTGTAATAAAGGTATAATATTTATTCATTTTATTTTTTATATTTTCGTTTTAGGTTAATTATATAAATTTATGATTGACTGAATTTTTTTTTGTCAAGAAATTGAAGAGATTAAAAGGAAAATTCAAGGGTTGTACAAGAAGTTGAAGGAGTTTCAAGAATTGGTATTTATATTATTTATTTATATTTTGAATTTATTTTATATATATATATATATATATATATATATATATATATATATATATATATATATATATATATATATATATATATATATATATATATATAATATATATATATATATATATATATATATATATATATATATATATATATATATATATATATATATATATATATATATATATATATATATATTATATATATATATATATATATATATATATATATATATATATATATATATATATATATATATATATATATATATATATATATATATATATATATATATATATATATATATATATATATATATATATATATATATATATATATATATATATATATATATATATATATATATATATATATATATATATATATATATATATATATATATATATATTATAATTAAATATAATATAATATTATATTATTTATAGTCAAAATAGAATATAATATTATATTATATATATTATTTTAAAATTGAGAAATTTATTTTTTAAACAAATTATATATTAAAAGTAGAATATCTTATATATGTTTATTTAAAATAAAATAGAATATAATTATATTTTATATTTCTTAAAAGAATAACATCTTTGTTAAAAAAAATTATGGTTAATATATATTCAATATGTTTATTAAACGTATGGTAATATATATATATATATATATATATATATATATATATATATATATATATATATATATATATATATATATATATATATATATATATATATATATATATATATATATATATATATATATATATATATATATATATATATATATATATATATATATATATATATATATATATATATATATATATATATATATATATATATATATATAGTTATAGTTATAGTTATAGTTAGTATAGTTAAATGTTTACTTATAGTTAATAATAAGACAATGATTGTATAAATGTGCAGTATAGAATATTATTTGTATGGTCGTAGTTGAATGTACAATAGATTGTATTCAGGAAGACGTGCACTTAAACCTCATTTTATAGAAGGAGTTAATGAGTTTATCACGTGGGCGTTTGCTCAGGAATGTTGTCGAAGCGAAGGAGGAGTTAGGTGTCCCTGTCTTAAATGTGAATATAGACCAATAATTAGTGACCCAGAGAAAGTAGCATATCATTTGCATAAAGGGGTTTCATTGAAAATTATTGGGTTTGGACATATAATGGTAAAGAACTGCCGTGTAACGTACCAGATACTAGCAACACGCATGCTTCAAGTAGTCGACCGCCTATGGAATATGAGGAAAACTTTAATCTAATCGGTGAGATGGTTGAGGATGCTTTTGGTGTGAACGTGACATATGATCAAACTGAAGATTTTGACGGGGAAGAGTTGTCGAATGAGAATGCGCAGAGATTTTATCAGTTGTTGAATGAGATGAATACACCATTGTTCGAGGGGTCATCAGACTCAAAGTTATCAATGTGTGTGAGATTATTGGCTGCCAAGTCAAATTGGAATGTTCCTGATCAGTGTTTGGAACATTTCGCAAAAATGATGTTGGATTCCACCGCAACAAAAGACAACTTACCTACAAGTTTTTATGATGCAAAGAAGTGGGTATCGAAGTTAGGTTTAAAAGTAAGAAAGATTGATTTTTGCATTAGTGGTTGCATGTTGTTTTATGACAACGAGTTTGGTACTCAAGATGGATTGTTGGAGGAATGCAAGTTTTGTAAGAGTCCAAGATATCAAGTTCGCAGTAGAGCCATTAACAACAAGCAAAAGCGTGTGGCAGTAAAGTCCATGTTTTATCTTCCGATAATATCAAGGTTAAAAAGAATGTTTGCTTCAATGCACAGTACAAGTCAAATGACATGGCATTATATAAACCAAACAAGTTCAGGCACTATGCGACATCCATCTGATGGCAAGGCATGGAAGCACTTTGATCGGACACATCCTGATTTTGCTGCAGAACCTTGAAATGTTAGGCTTTGATTATGCTCTGATGGTTTTTCCCCATATGTGCAAGCGTCGGGAAGTGCGTATTCTTGTTGGCGAGTTATTGTAACTCCTTACAACCTCCCTCCTGAGATGTGCATGACAAAACCATACATGTTTTTGACGAGCGTCATTCCAGGTCCGTCCATCCCAAAAGCCGGAATTGATGTGTACTTACAACCTTTAATTGATGTTTTGAAGAGGTTGTGGATTGGAGAATGGACTTATGATATATCTTGTAAACAAAACTTTACTTTGCGATATGCCTTGATGTGGACCATTAATGACTTTCCAGCATATGGCATGTTGTCTGGTTGGGGTACGCATGGCAAAATGGTTTGCCCGCATTGCATGGCATACACCAAAGCATTTACGTTGGATAAAGGGTGGAAAAGCTCGTGGTTTGACTATCACCACAGATTCCTACCAACAAATCATACCTATAGAAGAAACAAGACAAATTTTAAAAAAGACGAATGAGTATCAGATCTGCCTCCGCCTCGATTGTCACCAGGTGATATATGGAACCAAGTTTGTGAACTACCAAAATTTACAGATACTTGCAAAGCATGTAGAATTGAAGGATATGGAGTCAGACACAATTGGACAAAAAGAAGTATATTTTGGGACCTCCCGTATTGGAAAGATAATTTGTTGCGCCATAATCTTGATGTTATGCATATTGAGAAGATTTTTTTGATAATGTATTTAACACAGTGATAGATGTTAAAGAAAAAACAAAAGATAACGAGAAGGCTAGACAGGACATGAAAATTTGGTGTAACCGAAAAGAGTTGGAGTTGAAGCCTCAAACGAATGGAAAATTATTAAAACCCAAAGCTTGTTTTAGTCTGACTTCTCAAGAAGCTAAAGCGGTTTGTCAATGGTTAAAAGATTTGAGAATGCCAGATGAGTATTCTTCAAATTTAGCAAGGTGTGCCGACGCTAACACTGGGAAGTTGCATGGTATGAAAAGTCATGATTGCCACGTTTTTATGGAACAATTGCTACCAATTGTATTTGGTTTACTACCCAAACATATGCTTAATCCACTAACTGAAATTAGCCAATTTTTTAGAGATATTTGTGCGTCCACTTTAAGAGTGGATGACATCATTAAGTTGGACTGAAATATTCCACTCATTCTCTGTAAGTTGGAACAAGTATTTTCGCCTGGTTTTTTTGACTCCATGGAACATCTACCTGTACATCTTGCATATGAAGCCTATCTTGGTGGACCTGTTCAATATAGGTGGATGCATCCGTTTGAAAGGCTCATGGGTGATTCAAAGCGATCAGTGAAAAATAAAGCTAGAGTTCAAGGATCTATATGTTCACATTACTTGCATCGGGAAACATCACATTTTTGCATTCATTATTTCAATCACTTGATGTTAACTCCTAGAAATCATACGAAATCCTGTAAATGTCAACGAGAGAAGTCAATTCACCTTATCAGTCTTCGGGCGTCCAGGTCGTCCCTCTGGAAAGAAGGGTGTGTATTGGTTGACCCAAAAATAAATGCAATCCGCACATTGTCCATGTCTTGATAAATTGCGTTGAAGTTAAACCATATCTTGAGTAAGTATACCCCAACTTTTAAATTTTCTTTGCAGTGGTAATATAAAACTTATTATCTTGAAACTTATAGTGTGTTTATTTTTTAGGGGATTTAACATCGCATATTTTCATAGTGTCGGTGTACAATCAACATCTGGTGTCATTCATGCTCAATTTCTAACATGGTTTAAGGAGAGATTGTCTAGCATTGTTGCATTGACTCTAGAAATACTCCATTTGAGAAACTTGTCTGAAGGTCCTGTTCAAAGTGCAAATGAATGACACACATACTTTGTGGACGGATATAAATTTCACACTGATACATGGACTGAAGGGAAAAAAACCATAAACAGTGGTGTATTTGTAAAAGGAGTTACAGATGGCAGTGAAGATGACTTCTATGGATTTGTTAAACATATCTACAAGTTGGTATACAATTACTTGGACTTGGAAAATAAAGTTGTCTTGTTTTATTGTGAATGGTATCCAACTAGAGGCACAAAATAGATAAGTCATATGGTACTGTTGAGATTCAAATGGATCGGAGATACAAATAGTATGACCCTTTCATAATGTCACATATTGTTAGGCAAGTTTATTATGTTCCTTATCCTTCATTTGTACCACGTAAACAAGGATGGTGTGTTGTAATAAAAACAAAATCCATGGGTCATATTGAAACTGGCGATCTAGTGGAAGATGCTGCTTACCAAGTTGATGAAGTTGAGCAAATTAATGATGTGATTGCAGATGAACAAATTACAAGTTTGTCTGATACAATGGTTGAGGGACATCAAGTTGATGCATCTATATTGTTGGTGATAACGAGAAAACGTATCATATAATTACTATGCTTTTTACCGATTTTATATTACATTAAGTCGTCTAACCCCCGATTATTTCGAGTTTATTTGTCTTTTTACAGGTATAACATTTGTCAACTCAAACCAATGGGAAAGGACAACATGAAGAAGGCTAGACGATAAACAAAGAGAAAAAGAACTAAAAATACAAAGTTTGGATTTTTGGAGCAGTGACGGTCATCACACCCTTGTGACGGGCGTAACGCCCCCCAACTTGGAATAACGCTCGTCACATATCACTGACGAGCGTAATGCGCTATTTAAGCGCGTTACGACCGTCACCCACCTGTGACGATCGTCACGAGCGTGAAGATGGACGTTGTAAATGGGTGGAGACGTTGGCAACGCAAGGGCAGACTCGTTCTCCTATTTTCCCTCCACTCAGTAACCATGCTCCCTATATTTCCTCCACTCAACCTTTTCTCAAGACACTTTCAACTGCTATTTCCTCTGCTATATATATGTGTGGTAGTGCAAAGCTGCGGGGGTCGAAGGAATTTTCTCAGAACAAATTTATTATTTTTTGCAGTTATTTCTATTTCCTTATTTTTAGAGTTTTTTCTACATTGCTGTAATTTCTATTTCAAGCTTAGTTTTAGGTGTTAATTCTTCATTCAAGAATTAACACAATTCATTTACTTCAATCAAGCTGCAAGGAATATTGTAATACTTCAAGATTACCATAGCAACTTTAATTCCAGGTTTTTATTGCAATTAATATTTATTCAATTTTTGTATTATGCCAATTATTTTTATGAATTATATTTTGAATCGCATTGTTGTTAAATCTATTATGTCCGGCTAAATTATTCGTACTGGTATGTGACTCCTAAGAACCGAAAGAATTTAGTGATACCTTGGCCAAAAATATTTATTTATAAAACAATTTCTGGTTTCCAATTTCCAAGATTAATTTAACTATCCTTGTCACAAGAGTGAGAGGTTAATTAACACGATTTTGCCACGAGAGTGGGAAATTAATTAAGGCAAGAACCTGCATGCGAGAGCTGGGGTTCAACCCAGATAGTGGTAACGAAACATTAATTTTTAAATACACGAGAGTGTTTTAATAAATTAATTAAACTCAAATTGTTTTCAAAAAGTGTTATTAAATTTAAAGTGCATCCACTAGGTTTAGTAGCATAACTTATTTCATGAACACGAGAGTGTATGTCTCAAGTTTTTAAACAATTAGTTTTTACCGAAATACTTTATAGGCCAAGCGATCCAACGAATCCCCGAAGTCCGACTATCACATACCGGTATAGCTATTACTATTATTTTAATTAAACTGTTTCCCCCAAAAAATCGAATATTCATCGCTTAGTTAAACAAACTGTAGCATTAGATCGTATGCGATTGATCCTCAGTCTCTGTGGGTGGGTTCGATAATCTTTTAAAACTAGAACGACTGAACTGTATACTTGCAGTTAGTATCCCGACAGACTTATAAAGTCCCGATCAAGTTTTTGGCGCCGTTGCCGGGGACTGGTAGTCAATTAATTACGATTCTTCTGTTGCGCGTTTAGACTAGGCAACAGATACCCTTTTTCGATTTGTATGCCAAGGACTCGCTCACAAGGCGAACCACTTGACAAATCGATGGACGAACCTGAATGCATTCTTTCCGTAAGACGTGCAGTCAGGGATTACTGTTTGAATCACGCTATTCCTTTACCCAAACCTGAAATCAAGATTGATTCTGAAACAGATTCTAATTCTTCCTCTGAGACCGAAACCAATCCAGAATTAGACATGGCCGAAGAACAAAGGACCCGTCCACTGAAGGAGTACGCAGCTCCATCACAACAAGAACCCCACAACAGCATTGCTGCTCCAGCAATAAACCGAGACGATTTTGAGTTGAAACCGTCATTGATATCAGCTATCCAACAACGCCAATTCTCTGGAGATCCTTCCGAGGATCCAAATGAACATCTTACAAAACTCGTTCAATTTGCCGACACAGTTATAACAAATGGTGTTAGTAAAGATGCAATAAGATTACGTCTTTTCCCTTTCTCGCTAAGAGATACAGCTTGGGCTTGGTTGCAATCCTTGCCATCAAATTCCGTCACTACGTGGGAAGGACTGAAGATTGTATTTTTAGCACGATACTTTCCCCCGAGCAAGACTGCTGCACTAAGAGCCCAAATCAACGGATTTAGGCAGAAGGATACTGAATCGCTATTCGATGCATGGGAACGCTACAAAGACATGATGCGAATGTGCCCACATCACGGACTAGAAAAATGGCTGATCATCCACACATTTTATAATGGACTCTTGTATAACACAAGACTCTCTATAGATGTCGCCGCAGGTGGTACACTGATGGACAAGCCTTATGACGAAGCTAACCAACTCATTGAAAACATGGCTCAAAACCACTATCAGTGGGGAGGAGAAAGAACATTTGTGGAGAAAACTCAAACCAAAGGTGGGATGTACGAGATTAGTAGCCTAGATAAAGTTAATGCTAAGGTAGATGCTCTTACCCAAAAGATAGAAAGCTTGACCTTACCTCCTGCAGCTACCGTGGCTGCAGTTACCCCAAGCTGCGAAGTTTGTGGAGTTCCTGGTCATATTGGAACCGAATGTCAAATCTTAGCAGGAATATCAGTTGATCAGGTAAATTACGCTCAAGGTAATCCTTATGCTAATACCTATAATCCTGGTTGGAAGAACCATCCTAACTTCTCGTACAAGAACAATAACGCTTTATATGCACCTGGCCAAGCACCTGCTGTACCTCCAGGTTATCAAAAACCCGCTGTTAATGTTCCTAACATTCCTAAGAAATCTAACCTTGAAATCCTAATGGAAAATTTTATCGCTAATCAAGCCCAACAAAACAAAGAATTCCTCAATCAAAACGTTCACACCGGTGAACAGTTGAAGCTATTAGCAAATAAGGTAGATGTCCTAGCAACTCACAATAAAATGTTAGAAACTCAAATCTCCCAAGTAGCACAACACCAAGCTAGTTCTGCCGCACCTGCTGGTACATTTCCTGGACAGCCGCAACCCAATCCTAAAGGACATGCAAATGCTATCACATTACGAAGTGGGACAGCCCTTGATGGACCGGTAGATCCTAGACTCCAAAACCCGACCATGTATCAAAAACCTGAAAAAGAAGTAGAGAAGTCGACAGATCAATCTGAAAAAGTAGAGGAAAACGCGAATGAGAATAGAGAGGCTTCAGAAAAACCTTACTTGCCTCCACCACCATATAAACCACCAATTCCATACCCCCAAAGACTTGCAAAATCCAAGAACGAGGGACAATTCAAGAAATTTGTAGAACTTCTAAAACAATTAAACGTTACTATTCCGTTTACAGAAGCTATAACCCAAATGCCGTCATATGCTAAATTCCTAAAAGAAATATTGTCTAATAAGAAAAAAATCGTTGAAAACGAAACCGTTATGCTAACTGCCGAATATAGCGCCATAATTCAAAATAACATGCCTCCAAAGCTAAAAGATCCTGGTAGTTTCTCCATACCATGTGTAATTGGGAAATCTGTCATAGACAAAGCTCTATGCGATTTAGGAGCCAGTGTTAGTCTAATGCCCTTATCTATTTGCGAGAAGCTCAAATTAGGCGACATGAGACCTACCAAGATGTCTCTACAACTAGCCGACAGATCAGTCAAATTCCCTGTTGGTATGCTAGAAAACATTCCTGTCCGAATAGGACAATTTTACATACCGACTGATTTTATAATAATGGACATCAAGGAAGATTCAAACATTCCCATCATACTAGGAAGACCATTTTTAGCTACTGCAGGAGCCATCATTGACGTTAAGAAAGGAAAGCTTACCTTCGAGGTAGGAGAAGAAAAAGTAGAATTCATTCTTTCCCAATTCTTTAAAGCCCCTGCTATAGATGACTCATGCTGTCTCCTAGATATTATTGATGAATGTGTCAAAGAACTTGAAAGCCAAGAAGACACCTATTCTGAGATGCTGAAAGTTCAGACACCAACTATCCTCAAGGACGACGACTGGAAACAAGAACATTTAGATGCCAACCTAAGCGAATGTTTAGCCTTAACACCCGATCCTGCCCCGACTGATAAGAAAACTGGTATAAAACTTAAAACATTACCTGCAGATCTTAGGTATGAATTTTTAGATAAAGAACTCGAACGACCGGTTATAGATAATGCCAAATTAGGGAAGATCAAAACCGAAAAACTTCTTAGTGTGTTAAGGAAGTATCCAACCGCGTTAGGCTATAATATATCATATCTAAAAGGAATAAGCCATTCTCTTTGTATGCACCGCATTATGCTGGAGGAGGACTGCAAGACTTCTGGAGAACATCAAAGACGAATAAATCCTATCCTAAGTGAAGTCGTTAAGAAAGAAGTGCAGAAACTACTAGAGGCCGACATCATATACCCAATATCATATAGCAACTGGGTCAGTCCAGTTCACGTGGTGCCTAAGAAAGGAGGCGTTACGGTCATAACGAACACAAAAGGCGAATCGGTAGCACAACGTACCCAAACAGGATGGAGAATGTGTATCGATTATAGAAAACTGAACAAAGCTACGCGCAAGGACTCCCGTTACCATTCATTGATCAAATGCTCGAGCGCTTAGCCAAACATTCCCATTTCTGTTATCTTGATGGATACTCAGGATTCTTCCAAATTCCCATTCATCCTGATGATCAAGAGAAAACCACGTTCACGTGTCCCTATGGTACCTTTGCATACCGAAGAATGCCATTTGGACTATGTAACGCACCTGCAACTTTCCAACGATGCATGATGGCGATTTTCGCAGACTTTTTAGACGAAATTATGGAAGTATTCATGGACGATTTCTCTGTCTGTGGAGAAAGTTTTGACGGATGTTTATCAAATCTTGAATTAGTACTGAAACGCTGTGTCAATGTCAACCTAGTGCTCAACTGGGAAAAATGTCACTTCATGGTGAGACAAGGAATTGTGTTGGGTCACATTGTATCAAACAGAGGGATTGAAGTCGACAAAGCAAAAATCGAAATTATCAAAAACCTTCAACCACCCAAAACCGTTAGAGAAATAAGAAGTTTTCTAGGACACGCTGGTTTTTACCGACGTTTTATAAAAGATTTCTCTAAAATCACCTAACCACTAACTGAATTATTAATGAAAGAGGCTGAGTTTATTTTCGACGATAAATGCTTGAACGCATTTGAGACGCTTAAAGAAGCTTTAATTTCAACACCTATTATGCAACCTCCTGATTGGAACCTACCATTTGAAATAATGTGCGATGCAAGCGATTATGCTGTAGGCGCAGTCCTAGGACAATGCAAAGATAAAAAGCTCCACGCTATCTACTACGCAAGCAGAACACTCGATCCCGCACAAATGAATTACGCCACTACGGAGAAGGAACTCTTAGCTGTGGTATTCGCATTGGATAAATTTCGTTCCTACTTAGTAGGTGCCAAAATCATTATTTACACGGATCATGCCGCGATCCGATACTTACTAAGTAAGAAAGACGTCAAACCGCGACTACTCCGATGGATCCTACTCCTACAAGAGTTTGACCTAGAAATAAAAGACAAAAGAGGAACTGAAAACGTGGTAGCTGACCATTTATCAAGATTAGATGGAATCCAAACCGAGAGTGTTCCCATAAACGAAGATTTCCCTTATGAACGCCTTATTGCCAAGCTAGAGATAGACCCTATCGACAGTTTAGATCAACACAATGAACCTTTAACAACTGCAGTAGTAAAAGCCATGTGTACCAACACCACATTACCATGGTACGCTGACTTCGTCAACTATTTAGCTGTCGGTGTTTTACCACCTGATTTAACGTACCAACAGCGGAAGAAATTCTTCCATGATCTTAAACACTACTTTTGGGATGAACCATTACTCTTCAAAAGAGGCGCCGATGGTATCTACCATCGCTGCGTTCCTAACGATGAAATAGACGACGTCATTTCCCATTACCATTCCGCCCCTTATGGTGGACACGCTAGTACATCGAAAACTTGTGCAAAAATTCTTCAAGCTGGCTTCTTTTGGCCTACCTTATGGAAAGACGTCCACGTAGAAATTATGAACTGTGATAGATGTCAACGTACAGGAAATATATCTAGACGCGACGAAATGCCGCAAAAAGGAATCCTCGAAGTAGAAATTTTCGATGTATGTGGAATTGATTTCATGGGACCGTTCCCCGCATCTTTTGGAAATAAGTATATATTGGTAGCTGTTGACTACGTATCAAAATGGATTGAAGCCATCGCTGCACCCACAAACGATACACGCGTGGTACTAAAACTATTCAAGCATATTATCTTCCCACGATTCGGTGTACCAAGACTAGTAATCAGTGATGGTGGTTCCCATTTTATCTCTAGAATCATCGAAAAGTTACTTTCCAAATATGGCGTTAAACATCGCATAGCCACACCATACCATCCTCAAACGAGCAGACAAGTGGAAGTGTCAAACAGGGAGATAAAACAAATCCTTGAAAAAACCGTAGCCACATCCAGAAAAGATTGGTCCTCCAAGCTAAATGATGCTCTTTGGGAATATCGGACAGCTTTTAAAACCCCTATTGGAACAACGCCGTTTAAGTTAGTTTATGGAAAATCTTGTCATTTGCCAGTAGAATTAGAACATAAAGCTTATTGGGCCATAAAAACCCTTAACTTAAATTACAAGATTGCTGGCGAGAAACGAGTATTAGATATCCATGAATTAGAAGAATTGCATTTAGATGCTTATGAAAATGCTAGAATCTATAAAGAAAGAACAAAAAAATGGCACGATAAGCGTATCTCGCGGAAAGAATTTAAGGAAGGAGACATCGTACTCCTATTCAACTCTAGACTGAAACTTTTCCCGGGAAAATTACGTTCCAGATGGTCCGGACCATTCGAAATTAACAAAGTCTTCCCAAGTGGTGCGATAGAAATTAAAGGAAATTCTATCGAACCATTCATAGTCAATGGCCAGCGCTTAAAGCACTACTTTAACGTCGGAAATATCAACTATTCGGCTTATCTTCAGTTAAGTGAGCCGCCTACCCCGATACCTAACTGAATAGGTATTATCTATCAAGCCGTCGACATAAAATAAAGGCGCTTCGTGGGAGGCAACCCATGTTTTATTTTAATTATTTTTCCTGTTTTAACATGTTTTTATTTTTCTTTTCTTTTTCTTAATCTTTAAAAAAAAATTCATGATTGCATCTCTTACTCCTTTCTATTTTCTTCTATTTTTATTTTCCCTTTACACTTTCTTTTTCTTTTTATTTAACTTCGGCAAATTCTTAACCTGAAAATACTAACTTAGTTTTTTTTTTCAAACATTTATTAAATATTTTCAGGGGGTAATTCTTTTGCTTTCATATTTAGCGCTATGGCACGTGTAAACTTCATGAATGTCACTTTGAGAAGCAAACACCAAAGAAGACGCTTCGAGGATCTGGATGAGCGGGAAATGTGCCCTACAATCTACGCTGATGATCATGCTATGACCGCTCTTGGCATTCGTGAGAGTGTCATGTATTTTCTACATCAGATTGGCTGGGACACTGCCCCTATCCGAAGACGGTACTGTACTTACAAGAAGCTAACCCTTGAGTTCCTGAGCACCCTGAGCTTCATTCCAAATCATGGCATAGGATTCAACCGTGGGTTGATCACTTTCAGGATGTTTGACATGGACTACACCTATAACCTCAGGGAGTTTAGCCACCTGCTAGGGTTCCCTTTTGGACCTAATGTTATCACTATGACCCAGGAGGACCTCTTGCCTGATTCTGATCTTGATTTTTTCTGGGGAAGCATCACTGGCAATAACCATCCAGAGCCGTCTGATCTTTATTCTGAGTGCATCCATAACCCGGCTATCAGGTACTTTCACAAGATCATCGCCCACACCATCTTTGGTAAACAACTGAATGTTACATCTGTATCCCGCGATGAGCTTTTCATTATGTACTGTGCATCCCAGAGCCGCCCGGTAAATGGTGCCGCTTATATGCTAGCTAACATGGAGTGTATCATCCAGACTACAAATGCACCAATCCTGTTGGGTGGTTTAGTCACTATGCTATCAAATGCAATTGGACTCCGCAGGCCTATGCTAGGATCAGCCCCGCTTTATGGAATAAAGTCGATGAACATTGAATTCTGCTTCAACACCAGCTTTATCGGGAACCTTGGGCCAGATCAATTTGAGTTGTTAATTAATCATGAGATTATCCACCAGTTTAAGCTCCCGAACCCTATCACTAGTGTGCATAATAGAGCTAACTGGCTTTTTGACCTCCACCATCCTGCTACACCGTCTTTGTCTCCTTCTACTGTTGACATTTACGAAGTACCCAATACTTCTAATGCTGATGAAGACCCTGCCACACCACCAGGATATCATGAGTTCCCCGATCCATGGGAACAGCAGGCTGCTTCCACTGAGACCGCCACCCAGGCTCCAACGATTCCACCGCCTTCACCTATTGTTACCCTGCACTCTTTGCATGAAGCAATTACTGACATGTGGGGCGAGCTTACATCTCTCCGGGTGGACTTCATCGCTTTCATGGATTTGGTGACCGATCAGCTGGATTTCATGCACCAGCATATGTTTCCGCCTCCCCGTGGCTAGAGTTGCCGTTGTTATCTTATTCTTTTCTCTCGCATTTGTACATACAGTGGGGACACTGTTAACTTTTAGTGTGGGAGGGATTCTAGTTATTTTAGCATTTTATTCTAGTTATTTTAGCATTTTATCATTTTTATTTTTTAGTTATTTCGAAACAATTTTTATGGATTAATTCAATTATTTATCAAGTACCAAGTTTATTTTATTTTTCATTCCTTTTCGTTTTCAGCATACTGCTTATTTCTTTTAATTTACGGTTTATATTTCATTTCCCGCAAATATTATTATGTGCTGGTAAATAATATTATAGAACTGTAATATTCAAAACCTTAATTATTAGATTACTTTAATATTCAAAACTTTAATTAATTAAAATATTTCAAAACTTAAAATACTTCAAACTTTATTACTAAGAAAATAATAAAAATATATAAAAATATATAAACACCCCCAACGGTCCTGTAACGGTCTTCTCATTAAAGGCATTGAACGCATTACGACCGTCACACCCTCGTGACGAGTGTAACACGCCTTTTTGCCTTGTGACGACCGTCACATCCTCGTGACGACCGTCACGCATACAATGTATCAGAACGGCTATTACAGAACCGTTCCAACCATTCCCTTCATAAACCCACTTCCTCCATTGTTGCAATCACACGAAAACTACCCACTCCACTCCATTTTTCTTCAAACTTCCAACACTAAAATTATATCCACCCACTACCCCAATTTCATATTCCAAACCTTTTGCAATCAAATTCTACCTACACCATGGCCAACAACCCACAAGCTCCCGCCCTCACTTTCAGAATCGGCGAACAAGGAGAAAATCAACGGGCAAAATTTCAGAAATTTCAACACTGAGGTCTCCAACCCACACGGTACGTTGATATCGACTGCCTGAGGAGTTTGGGACTACTTGACAGTGTCCGCCAATTGTTGCAAAATGTGGATTTGTGGAACTTGTGCCACGAACCAAGATCGATTTATGAAACTCTTACTCTTGAGTTCTTGAGTTCCTTTGTTTACATCACTCCGCCAGGTGCCACGAACCAACTGTCAGGCCTGGCCAAATTCCGCATGTTTGGCATGGAGCACGAGTTGCCTCAATCCGACATCGCGTGAATTTTAGGCTTCTGTTCGGACGAAGGTGTTCATCTCTGGGTGCCGGATAATTTTGGTGAGGAAGCCTTCAACTTATGGCACAGTTTGACGAATATCCGTGCCGGATCCTACGACCACCTAAATGCCACCCACATTCATAATCCGCCCATCCGCTATTTCCATCGCATCCTCAGCAACACAATCTTCGCCTGTGACAGCAACCACAAGCTCAACTCCAAGGAGCTCTTCTTTATGCATTGCGCATTCACAGGGGAAAAGATCAATGTCGCCCCGTTCTTACTCGCTCACATCCACTCTATTTATGCTAGAGGCGGAAAACCATTTTATTTCGGAGGGCTGGTCACTTCACTTGCCATAGGTCTAAACTACGGTGTTGCTCTCGCAACTTTGCCTTCTATGGCACCGGCTTTGCTAACTTTGGATCACTGCAAAGCCACACATCTCATTTACGAGTGGGAGGATGGCAGATTCCACCCTGTAATCAGGAACACTGTCTATCAGAACATCATTTTGCCTTGCAGGGACCGAATCGATCCAAGAAACCGAGCAAACTGGTTGTTCAATCCTGCAATTCCCGCAGAGCATGCACCTTCTCATGAAGACCAACCTGCAGCCCCCGTAGACGAAATGCAAGAAGAGTTGGATAGTGCTCCTCCAGTTCACGACATTCCAGGATCCTCATCTGCACCTCCTCCTATTAATCTTGAAGACATCCTCCGCGCCATCCATATGCAAAACCAAATGAACGCAGCACTTGAAAGAAGGCAACATGAGCAATTTGAGTCTCTATGCGCTCAAAACGCTCAGATCTTGACTGGGTAGCGCAACATGCATGAGAGGTTAGATGAGGCCCTATCAGAGCTCAACGCCCTAAGGATGGACGTCAGCACCCTTGGTTTCCAAGACACTGACACAGAAGCCACTCCTACCAGACGCTCTCGCACCAGGAGTAGAGGACATGGTCACCAGTAGTTTTTCTTTATTTTTTTTATGTAGTTTATTATTTTTTCTGTTTCATTTCCTTTCCGTTTGTTTTTGTAATTGTACTTCCCCGCCTATACACCGCAACATTGAGGACAATGTCGGATTTAGTGTGGGAGAGGTACCTTTCCTTCATTTATAAACTAGTAATTTTTATGATACATCTCGATTTAAATTCTTCACTTTATTCAGCCATACCAAAATTTTTTATCTTTGCATTAGCCCGACATACCTATTCTAACAAAATCCCCAGTTGGGGAAGCCGAAAATGACATAACAAGATTGATACGATTATGACACCGTAGATTTCCTATTTACGCGATCCGTTTCAATAACCATTATACCGACATCTAGAGTTTTTAGTTCTACAGTAACCCCTAGTAGTTTATACTAGCAGTCAGCACCGTCTTGACACAAAGCACGTGGAGAATCGATGAATATAAGTGTTTGATGCCTGGTCATTAAAATATCCTTCCTATCTCGCTGCTAAAAGAAAAGAAAATTTGTGCATCAAAATACACGGTCACATATAAAAGTTGAGAAAATAACGAAGGAATCCAGTGTAGGTTAGTTCAGAGGTATCTGGTTCTGAACTCGGTAGGGCGTGCTATGGCTCGATCCCCCACAACCTCCAACTCGGATAACATATGTAGGGTTGCCACATTCATGTACCAGACCCCGTGCTAAAAGGATCAAAGTCACTAACCGGTTACTCCACTACGTGCATGCTAAGACAAAGGGCTTAATGTGATTGCGCCAGAACAAAATCGGGTGAAACAGATACGAGGAACTCCGGGCAGAATTATAACGGAACTGTTGGATAGCTCGTTTGAAATGGAAGCCTACGACTAAGCTTATTGCTTGTGTCATTAGCGTATCTTTAGTGTTTCACTCAAGTATCGGCCGAACCAACGAGGATTTCCCGAAATTACTTTAAAAATCCAAGGTATGTCATGCTTATGCGCTTGACAAAACTTGTCCGACCTTTCGAATGACTATTTGCTTGAGGACAAGCAAAGGTTTAAGTATGGGGGAATTTGATAACGAGAAAACATATCATATAATTACTATGCTTTTACCGATTTTATATTACATTAAATCGTCTAACCCCCGATTATTCCGAGTTTATTTGTATTTTTACAGGTATAACATTTGTCAACTCAAACCAATGGAAAAGGACAACATGAAGAAGGCTAGACGATAAACAAAGAGAAAAAGAACTAAAAATACAAAGTTTGGATTTTTGGAGCAGTGACGGTCGTCACACCCTTGTGACGGGCGTAACGCCCCCCAACTTGGAATAACGCTCGTCACACATCACTGACGAGCGTAATGCGCTATTTAAGCGCGTTACGACCGTCACCCACCTGTGACGACCGTCACGCGCGTGAATATGGACGTTGTAAATGGGTGGAGACGTGGGCAACGCAAGGGAAGACTCATTCTCCTATTTTCCCTCCACTCAGTAACCATGCTCCCTATATTTCCTCCACTCAACCTTTTCTCAAGACACTTTCAACTGCTATTTCCTCTGCTATATATATGTGTGGTAGTGCAAAGCTGCGGGGGTCGAAGGAATTTTCTCAGAACAAATTTATTATTTTTTGCAGTTATTTCTATTTCCTTGTTTTTAGAGTTTTTTCTAAATTGCTGTAATTTCTATTTCAAGCTTAGTTTTAGGTGTTAATTCTTCATTCAAGAATTAACACAATTCATTTACTTCAATCAAGCTGCAAGGAATATTGTAATACTTCAAGATTACCATAGCAACTTTATTTCCAGGTTTTTATTGCAATTAATATTTATTCAATTTTTGTATTATGCCAATTATTTTTATGAATTATATTTTGAATCGCAATGTTGTTAAATCTATTATGTCCGGCTAAATTATTCGTACCGGTATGTGGCTCCTAAGAACTGAAAGAATTTAGTGATACCTTGGCCAAAAATATTTATTTATAAAACAATTTCTGGTTTCCAATTTCCAAGATTAATTTAACTATCCTTGTCACGAGAGTGAGAGGTTAATTAACACGATTTTACCACGAGAGTGGGAAATTAATTAAGGCAAGAACCTGCATGCGAGAGCTGGGGTTCAACCCAGATAGTGGTAACGAAACATTAATTTTTAAATACACGAGAGTGTTTTAATAAATTAATTAAACTCAAATTGTTTTCAAAAAGTGTTATTAAATTTAAAGTGCATCCACTAGGTTTAGTAGCATAACTTATTTCATGAACACGAGAGTGTATGTCTCAAGTTTTTAAACAATTAGTTTTTACCGAAATACTTTATAGGCCAAGCGATTCACCGAATCCCCGAAGTCCGACTATCACATACCGGTATAGCTATTACCATTATTTTAATTAAACTGTTTCCCCCCAAAAATAGAATATTCATCGCTTAGTTAAACAAATTGTAGCATTAGATCGTATGTGATTGATCCTCAGTCTCTGTGGGTTCGATAATCTTTTAAAACTAGAACGACTGAACTGTATACTTGCAGTTAGTATCCCGACAGACTTATAAAGTCCCGATCAGTTGGTTGATAATAATGTGGATGAAGATCATGATGAAGAGTTTGGATCCGAGGACAATATCACATCAGATGATGAGAATGATATGGATGACGAGCATGGAGATTTAGAATAATGAAATATTTATTGAATATGTTAATGAATATTTATTGAATGTGTTAATGAATATGTATTGATGAGTATAAAGAATCATCTATTGAATATGTATTGAAGAGAATGTATTTTTCAAATTTAGTGATGAATATTAATTGTGTATTCTATATAAATAGGTAGGTAAAATGCCACCTCGAATTGATAAGATCAAGGATAGTGGTAAAAAGTCCCAACGCCCGAGGTTAGTAACATGTGAGGAACCTCAGTCGGCCATGTGCCCTCCTCCGCAGAGTCAGGTCGATCCTATGTCCATGGCCAGTACTCATCCTTTTGTGCCATTACTCTCCTCTCAGAATATGCCATTCTCATCTGGGACTTCTTCTTTTACGAGCCCGTATGGGGTACCATCTTTTGTTAGGCCACCTGGTTTTCTTTTCCTGCATACCCAGATGCCCTCATCCTTCCAGCATATTGGAGGATCCAGTTTTTCACATCCCACACAGATGCCCTCATCCTTCCAGCATATTGGAGGATCTAGCACCCCACATCCCATACAGATGCCCTTATCTTTCCAGTAGACTGGAGGATCCAGCACCCCACATCTCACACAAATACCCTTATCCTTCCAGCAGACTGGAGGATCCAACACCCCACATCCCACACAGACTGGAGGATCCTGAACCCCACATCCCACACAGACTGGAGGATCCCGCACCTCACATCTCACACATGTACCTGCACGTGAGGATGATCATACGCAGACGGATGATGATGATGATGATGATCATATGGATGGGGATGATGATGTGTTGGATGAAAATGATCTTCGAGGGAATGATGATCCGAGTGAGATTCATGTCATTGACGGGAGATTTTGGATTTGGCCCGAAGGAAACTCGTAAGTTTCTTATTTACAAATTTTTATTTAAGATAATGCATTTTCATTTTTAATATATATTTATATTTAATATAACTAATTCAAATTATTTTTGTTTAGTTTCTCGCCGAGTCGGACTACTGCCAAGGTTATAAATTGTATAATTCAGCAGATGTATAAAAAAATTTGGAAGACCTTCAAAGATGTCAAAAATAAAGAAGCTTGGTTTAACAAATTTAAGGTATAATTAATTTATTTTTTAGTTATTGTTATTTAAATGACTATTTCATTATAATTATCTAACTATTTATTTTAATGTCATACAATATTGCAGGAAAAATGTGTGTGAGACCCATTGAACGAGAAGATGATAAAAAAAATTTATTATGGCAGAACCTCAAGACGTCTTTCTGACATAATGTGTCGTGTTAGAGAGCGTTGGGAACTTCAGGGTATCCTTCCCAATTGGATAGGGAAAGAGGTTTTTGACGAACTTCTTAAGTATTGGGAGTCACCCGAATTTCGGGTTAAATTTGAAAATTTTAAGAAGATGAGGGCATCTGAAAAAGGGGGCTACGTTAATGCAGTTAGAAGTATAAGTACTGCGGAGCATGTTCGACACATGGTAAATATTACCACTTTTTAAGTTATATTTTGATTCATATTTTATTAATTAATGTTAATTTTTTTTATTATTTAGACCAAGAATTTGGGGAGACCTCCATTGATGATTGAGTTGGTTAAAAAGACTCGGACAAAGAAAATCGAAGATTTTGTTGACGAACGCACTCTAAAAGCTTTCGTAAGTTATTTAATTTAAGTTGTTGTTTATATATTTTTATTTAATGATAATTTTGTGTCGTGATTTTCACGTGGCAACTGAGAAACTGTGACGGGAAAATCACGTGGCAATTGAGAAGTCGTGGCATGAAAATCACGTGGCAACTTTTTAAATATAATTTAATTTAATTTATTAAATATTTAACTTAATTTTTTTATTGAATGTATAGGAGGATTATCAGACATTGCTCGCAAATTTTCTGAGTCATAATCCTCAATATACTCCGGGAGAGGGAGAGTCGCTTCATCAAGATGTGGACTTTTATATTTGGGAACAAGTCATTGGCGGAAAAGGCCCTAACGATTGTTTTTTTGGTGGTGAAAAATTGGCGGGCACCTTGAGAAGTGGAGATAAAACTCTATTTCAAAGAGTTAGAGATGGGGAAGGGGGGTCACGTCAACCAAATTTGACACCAGAACAACTTGAAACCGTAAGACAATTGACGTTAAATGAGGCGAGGCGCGAGTCAGCGCAGCGGGAGGCGGCAATGAAAGCCCAAATGGAGGCAATGAGGCAAGAGCAACAACAACAAATGGAGACCATGGCGAAGAGGCAAGCTGATATGGAGCAACAAATGAGACAATTTATGCAAGAATTTTGTGGAAATCCAAACTTTCGCGGTCAAGAGCCGGAAGATGACGAAAGCGAAGATAATTTTGACATTGATAATTATGACCCGTAAACTTTAATTTTTTTTTATTTTACTTTCAAACTTGAATTTATATACCATACTAATTAATTCTTAAATTTATAATTTTAGTTTATTAATTTTACTATATTAAATTTAATATATTGAATTTATTATTTTAATTTATTATATTAAATTTATTAAATTGAATAAATAAAAGAAAAACAAATTTAGTTTTTAAATTTTAAAAAAAAAATATTAGTGACGTGATTTTCACGTCACAAGTTGTGACTTGAAAATCACGTCGCAACTTATTTTCTATATAAAAAAAAGTGAATGACAGACGTTATAAGAAACAAATAAATGAAAGAATTTAGTGATGTGTTTTTCATGTCACTAATTTGTGACGTGAAAAACACGTCGCAAGTAAAATAATTATATGCCTGCTACGCATGTCCTTTTGCAGAGATGGTTTTTGTATAAAACTATGTTGCGACGTGATTATCACGTCATAACTTTGTGACATGAAAATCACGTCGTAAACTTTTTGCCACATCCTCTTCAGTCACGTAAACGAACACGTTGCAAGTTTTGGTTAGTGACGTGTTTCCTATGTTATGACGTGAAATTCACGTCGCAAATGAGTTTTTTTTTAATGATAATCCTCTCTTATTTGCTTTTTATCTCTGACTGTCTTCATAATCTTAAAAGTATGAGTTTTCTTTTTAATTCAAATAATTGTAAATAAATTTGTATTAAATTTCTTTATATGATTTAACAAAATCCATCACTAGCACTTCAAGTGTTTCAATGAAGTACACTTGGTTGCTTAAGAAGGAAAACGTTATCGCCTCACAAATATAAAGATTTTCTGGCAGAGACCCAACCACGCTACTCGTTGGAATGTCGAAGTAGCTAATTGTGGCACACACTCTATTATTTGTACCAAAACATTGACACTTGTTATGTAATAAAATATCATGCGTAAATGAGCAATATTGCAAGTACATTCTATTATTAAATTATGTCTTATGCGATAAGTATACATTATTTAACGACACAAAAATTGTTACAAGGATGTTTACTTTATTGGTTGATCGATATAATTGATTCTAATAGAATTAAATTTGATAGAATTGATTTTAATATTGTTGAATTTAACAGAATTGAATACATTTATATAAAAGTGAGTTGAACAATAAATTTTAATATAAAAATCATTCAAAATCAATTTTAAAGATAGAAGATATAAATTCTAATTTCGAGTAGAATTAATTCTAAAGAGAGAATCAATTCTATTTTTAACAAACCAAACATCTCAAAATCAATTATACATCTCTAAAATTGATTCTAGATGTTGTAGAAGTAAAATCAACCGTACACTATATCACATTTTGAATGATGAAGATTTGCATAAATGATTGGCTCGGAGCTGTGGACCCCGGAATCATCACATTTATTTCTTGTGGATCATGTTATTTGAGAACAAGTTATTAATTAATTTATCTGAGCAAAAAATAAGAGTTGTTACTTAATTTTATTATTTGTGAAGGAATGAGAAAATATTGAATAAAATCCACAAAAACATATAAAGTAAAAAGCAAAATAAAAAGTAAAGTACAAAGAGAACATGGTATAAAAGTTGATTATGCAAATAATATATTAACACTCTTCATATCTATGATACTTCATAGAAATCTCTTGAATATCTATATTTGATTAAAAACGGTTGTTTAAAATATAATTGGAGAGATGGAAAATAATTTATTTTTTTTATGATTTTTGATCCAGCAAAACTTCGAGCATTTTGTTCCTATATAGTTCTAATGTGCAACAGAAAAATCAAAATTACATAATTCTTCTAAAAAAATAAAATTATTTATTTAATTAATTTTAGTGAAGAGATATGTTGTCTTATCTGAATGGAAAATATTAGGTGTGCAAAAAAAAAAACTAATTTATAAAAATCAATTTTAAAAATTCATTACACCACTTTTAAAATCCAATTTTTGTTAAAAGAAAATTGACCCAATTCCATTTTGTCACCAAAACTAAAAATTGGAATCCGTTTTTTAAAATCAATGGTGATCCTTAAAACCATAATTTTAATGAATAGTGAATATTACATTGTCTTAAGTGGGCTTTATGGCCCATAATAGTATAGATTTATAGTAACTATCTGCATCCTCCCTTGTAGTGTGTTTCTTATCACGTGAGATAGCTACATCACACTTTCAATGCTTTTCCTTTATTTTGTAGTTTTCCTGATCTTATCTTTGAGTTAGTTAGAAAATGATGTAAGAGAAGTGTGATTATCCCCTTATATAAAGGATCCTATGTACCTTCCAATAAATTAATCAAATGGAGAATAACTTTTAGATCTCATTTATGTTTCAGTTTTTCTCCCTTTTGTTACTTAATATGGTATCATTCGCTTTTTCGATCTAGGATTCCTTCTTCTTCTTCATCGTTTCACCATGCCTCCACGCCAGGCCCCGCTTCCTCCCGATCCAATCTTGGATCAAACCCGTCCTTTTTACGTCCATTCTGGTGATGGTCCATCCTCTGTTTCCATCACCCCTGTTTTGACTGGTTCTAATTACCACTCCTGGGCCAGATCTATGCGTCGTGCACTTGGCGCTAAGATGAAGTTTGAATTTCTTGACGGCTCTATTCCGATGCCGGCAGATACTTTTGATCCTTTGTATCATCCTTGGAATCGTTGCAATATGCTCATCCATTCCTGGCTCATGAACTCAGTGGATTCTTCCATAGCTCAATCCATTGTTTTCATGGAAAACGCAACAGACGTTTGGCTCGACTTGAAGGAACGTTTTTCACAAGGCGATCTGGTCCGTGTTTCTAAACTGCAACAAGAGATCTATTCCGTCAAGCAGGACTCTCGCACGGTAACCGAATTTTTCTCTGAACTTAAAATCCTATGGGAAGAACTTGAGATCTATATGCCAGTTCCTACTTGTACTTGTCGTGTCAAATGTGCGTGCGAAGCCATGCGCACTTCTCGCCGTAATCATCAACTCCTACATTCAATGTGATTTATTACTGGTCTTAATGATAACTTTGGAGTTGTGACATCTCAGATCCTTCTCCTTGATCCGTTGCCATATATCAATAAAATTTTCTCCATGATTCTCCAACATGAGCGTCAAATCACCCCTCCTCTTTCAGATGATTCCAAAGTTCTCATTAATGCTTCTAAGGCCAAGAAATTTCCCCAGAAAACCGGGAAATTCTTCATAAAATCCAAACCTCGCATCTGCACCTATTGTAACAGATCTGGCCACACTATCGAAACCTGTTACAAGAAACACGGTTTGCCTCCTCATCTGCAGAGATCTGCTTCCAATGGCACTGCAGCAACTGAAGGGAGTGCCTCTGCTATTTCTGATATTGCACGTCCCAACAAAAGTGATGCTCCTTCTCTGACTCATGAGCAATATGAGAAACTCATCAATCTCATTCAAGGATCTAGCCTCAATCAGCAATTTGGAAGTGTTGCTTCCAATCAGGTTCGCTCAATTTCTTCATCTGGTCTTAAACCAGCTGATCATCCAGGTATTTCTTCTGTCTATACTGTGTCTTGTTTTCATTACTCAAGTCACAACACAACTCTTGGCTCTTGGATTATTGATTCAGGGGCCAGTCACCACATATGTTCATCACTGCACTGGTTTCATTCTTATAATGATATCACTCCTATAATTATAAAATTTCCTAATGGTCAGCATACAGTAACAAAAATCATGGGCACTGTTACCTTTTCACCTGGTTTCACCATTTTAAATGTCTTATATGTGCCTGATTTTACTGTAAATCTGATTTCCGTTTCTGAACTATGTCAAAATTTAAACTGTTTGGTGTCTTTTGTTGGTTTGAAGTGTCTTATTCAGGAACAGAAATCCTTGAGGATGATTGGTTCAGCTGAGAGACTTGATGTATTATATTATCTTACCCTGTGTTGGCTCTTAAATTCGACACCTTTGTTTCATTAATTTCAGCCATTAAAGCTGAAGGATGTTTTCGATCAGCTGGGTCTGTCGAAATGCCCATCGAAAGATGACAATGTACTTAGAAGATTTCTTCCAAGGGAGAAGTTGGTTGCCTTCGACGTCGAAGGTTTTTCTCGTCGAAGATGCTTCTCGACGAAGATGTTCGATGGTTCAGAGTGGAACGGTTTGAAATTCAAGCGTTTGGAGGGAAAACGGTTTCCAGCGGTTACCAAGTGCAACGTGCAAAGATCTGGAGCGTCGAACGTTGAGAACGTGCCAAGTGGAATCATCTCGAAGCAGTGTAACTGCCCGACGGTTACTTGGGATGTTTTAGTATAAATAGTAGTAGTTCACGCAGTTTCTCGGGTGTGTTCACAATTATATACAAAGTCACTCATATAGATTCGAGTACCCAGCGTGTGAGAAAGAATTGTTGAGAATGTATGTGTGAAACACCACTTTTATTAATCAAAGTCATTTACTTTCCAGAAACTTTACTTGCTTTCTTCTTTACTTTCCCTGTCGAAGCCCTTTATTTCAAGCCTTCATTTATTTTATCAAGCTTATTTCTTCATGCAATTTACTTAAAGCCTCTTTATTTTCTTGTCATTTAACCATTATCCAATTTAATCAAAACCTCAAAATCAACCTATGTCTTAGGATCAATCTGATCGATCCTGCGAGTAACCAAATAAGTAACCATTTGGAGGATCAGCGGTTGTTTACCAATAACCACGGTAAACAAATTGGCACACCTGGTGGGACCGTGTGTTGATTGTTAAAGTTTAACCTTTTTAAACATAATCTCATCCTTTTCGAGGCGTGTTGCATGTTATTGAGAAGTGGTAGAATATACACTAACGATACCAATACTGCCAGAAGAAGGGAAGAGATGGCGAATCCGCCAAACAATAACGAAATCCCACAAACGAATGTGGGAGCAACGGTTATCCCGACCGTAAGTGAAGCGATAACCGCTGGTTCGACACCAGCAGTAACGGTCACAACAACGGGGACATTACCTCCGTTCACAGGCCCCATAGTGCCTTTGGGAACTCCCCCACCAAGGGGAAATTTAGGCACAAGGCCTTTTGTTCCCCCAGGATTTATGACAGGCGGTCATAATCGAGAACCACTCTATGGCATGCCAACTTCTGACTTGGCTAGCCTGACGAATGCTGCGTCCACTTTTTCAGACCCTTTAGTGAGTGCCTCTTCGCCACTCCAAGGTTCTGGAGTAGGTATGGCGAATAGAAATAGGACCCAACTCTTAGGAGGAACGTCCCAAGTAGCACATGGCCTTACAAATGCCTCGACAGCAGTCTTGAGGCAACAAATGGACGAAAGCAACCATGATATGGTTCAAATGTTGGCACAAACTTTAAGTACAGTGTTGAACCCTCTAATACAAAACACTACTCAATCGAATCAGCAGATGACAGCGCAAATGACGCGTTTGGCTGATTTCTTTGGAGTACCCCAACCTATTCGACAGCCCCAAAGGGCGCAAATAAGGGGAAACCAGGGTGTATTCTTAGAGGAAGAAACCACCATCAACCAAGTCCAACAGCCTATCGAAGAAAACCTTAGGGCACGATTGGAGCAACCTGTCGAGGAACCTAGGGTAATAACCCCAGAGGTAAGGTTAGTTAACAGAAACCAAAATGCTGACGAAGTAGTTCAGCATATCCAATACCAAAACATGGGTTTGGAAAATAATCTGGCAACCATGATCGAAAGGATCATGACTCAAAATGGGATGAACATGGGCTTTCGAAGGCCCAACTTTACATCCCCATTGTCAGAATACATGTTACAAACAGACTTACCTCCTAGATGTAAAGTCCCCAAATTCACTAAGTTCTCTGGGGACACGACAGAATCTACTGTCGAACATGTGGCGAGATACTTGATCGAAGCCGGAGATATTTCGAACAACGAAAACCTGAGGATTAAGTACTTCCCAAGTTCTTTAACAAAGAACGCTTTTACTTGGTTTACAACTCTCCCCCCCAATTCGATCCATCATTGGACCCAGTTGGAAAGATTGTTCCACGAGCAATTCTACATGGGGCAAACCAAGATAAGCCTAAAAGAATTGGCCAGTGTAAAGAGACGTTTCACTGAACCTATAGACGAATATCTAAATAGGTTTAGGTTGCTCAAAGCGAGATGTTTTACACAAGTGTCGGAACATGAGTTAGTCGAAATAGCCACAGGCGGTTTAGATTATTCCATTAGGAAGAAGTTAGACACCCAATACCTGAGAGACATGGCCCAACTGGCCGATAGAGTTCGACAGGTAGAACGCCTCAAAGCTGAAAAGGCAAAGGCAACAAAAACTCATAAGAGAGAGAGGATAGCGTATGTTGAGATGGATGACGAAGATCCAGAACCCTTCGACGATACCATGACTGTTGAAGAAGGAGAAGTCGATTTAGCGGAGCTAAAACAAGGGCCACCATACTCTTGCAAACTGTTAGTCCCCTCAAGTGGAAAAAATCCCGTTGGTCCTGAAAGGACCAACGATAGGTTCCCCAGAAAGACTTATAGTTTTGACATTACAAAATGTGATGAGATCTTTGACTTGCTTGTAAAAGATGGTCAAATGATAGTACCCCCAGGGGTAAAAGTGCCTCCTCTTGACCAAAGAAAGAAGAGAGGCTTTTGTAAATATCATAATTTTTTGGGCCATAAAACTTCTCAATGTTTTCTTTTCAGGAATCTTGTGCAAGACGCTATCGAAGAAGGGAGGTTGAAGTTTGCTGACAAGACCCCCATGGCTGTCGACTCTAATCCGTTGCAGGCTGAAGCCCACTATGCTGAGCCTTCAGAGGTGAACGTGATCGAGGCATCCACAAGCCAGTCGAAGAGGCCAGGAATCACAATGGTCGAAGTCTCAAAGGACCATATCAACATGCAAATCTTTGGCAGTTTTTCTGGGAATTTATCCAGAAAGACAATTGAAGCGGTTCAGAAAGCGGTCGAAAGCCCAAAGCTGGAGACCGTTGAAGTCCAAAAATCTGGACCAAAACCCAGTTCTCACTTGGCCACAGTTCAAGGCCAGACAGAGGACTTGGAGGTTCAAATGAAGCAGCTGACTCTTGCCAACAAAGATACCATGAATGTCAACATGGTCGAAGTCTCTGACCCAAAAGCATCAGAGGAGGCCATGAGGCAAGAGCAAGCTAACAAGACTGCTTTCCCTCGGGAAAATGAAAATCTGGCAGATTTCCTGCAAAGATGCCAGAAAAAGAAGTCAGAAGTGATGCTGTGTCCAAGATGCAGTTCGATCTTTGACAAAAAAGCTGCTGAACATATTCAAGGCGTAAGAGCAGCAAATAAAAGAAGGGAAAATGTTGATCTTCGACATGACCCCAGAAGAGCCTCCCAAAGAGGTTCAAACCAAGAAAAGAGGCCATTGACTTTCAGGCCTCCAACTAATGTGCCGGTAGATACCTGGTATAAGACATCTGGTCGAAAGAGGCCAAGCGAGGAGAGATCGCACTCTTTCGATGTGCCAAGGGGTTCATCTTTAACACAAAAGAAAGAGCCTCAAGTTGCTGCCCCTAAAGTTGCACAGGTGTCAAGCAACTACAAAGGGAAAAATCCCATGTCTCGATCTCAATGGAGGAGATACCAAAGGAGACGAAAAGCAGAGAGGGAGGCTGCCAATGAACCAAAGGCAGAAGCCAGTTCAAATGTTCCTCTAAGGAAGCAAAGGAAACCTCTGGAAAGAGAGCCAGTAACCAACAGGCTAGTTTGGCCTAACCAAGGTGAAATTGAAGACGAAGATGGTTCTGAGTCTGATGATACTTTGGACATCATGGTGAATATAGTCTCAGTGCTGCCCAGAGAGTTCAACCGACAGGTGGAGGTCGAAACAAGTGACTGGGAAGTGGAGCAAGAAATGGCCAAACATAGGCTAGTGTGCTATTTCGTCATGGACAATGGCACTACTGAGGAACAAAATGGGTTCTTCAAACCACCTACAGAGGCGATGAAAAATCACCTCAAGCCTTTATTTATAAGGGCTAAACTCGAAGAAACTACAGTGAATAAAATCTTGGTGGATTGTGGGGCAACCATCAACATTATTCCTCACTTTATGCTAAGGAAAATTGGCAAAAGGGATGAGGACATCAAGCCTCACAACATGGTCCTGTCGAACTATGAGGGCGGCATAGGGACCACTATGGGAGTGATCCAATTGGATATTAAGGTAGGATCTATCCTTCGACCAACAATGTTTATGGTCATATCGGCCAAACCTAACTATAATCTTTTGTTGGGCCGTGAATGGATTCATGGTGTTGGAGCTGTGCCATCATCAATGCACCAGAGGTTGCTGCTATGGCGTCCAGATGGGATGGTCGAAAACATAGAGGCAGATCAAAGCTATTACCTGGGCGAAGTGAATCACCTAGGGCTGGCAGATTTCGACAAGAACTTGGCTCACATAGGGCCATGTCCAACACCTGACTTCGACTTGGCACCAGCGCCAAACACTTTTTGTTCCCTATACCTGCATCCTGAGCATGGTTTTCAATGGGACAGAGAAGACTTGTCCCACATAGAATTCAGTGGGTTAACTGATATCCAACCAACTGGTTGGGGAAGTGAATTCAGTGATAATGACTGAGTCACAATCTTTGAAGCGAATTTCGGCTTATGTAGCCGAAACAAAGATGATAACGGCTCTCGAAGCCGAAGTAAAGTACATGGCCACACAGGCCAATGATCAACAGTTATCTGCTGCAGGTCCAGGAAAGGATTTCGATCCAGAACCTCCTGATATCATGCCAGAAGGAATGCAGGAATAGAGGCTCGACGCCATCTATGACGATGAGCCTTTGGGCTTTGAAAAGGACCCCTTGGCGAACAACATTAAAATGTTAGCGCAAGATCCTTTAGAAGAAATCAACTTAGGCGAAGGGTCAGAGAAAAAGCCAACTTACATCAGCGCCAAAATTGACCCAGAACTTAGGTTGGAAGTAATCCAATTGTTGAAAGAGTTCAAGGACTGTTTTGCATGGGATTACGACGAGATGCCTGGTCTCGACAGAGGATTGGTAGAACTTCAGTTGCCAATCAAACCTGGGAAGAAGCCAATCAAGCAAAGTCCAAGACGCTTCGCTCCAGAAATACTGTCGAAGATCAAAACGGAAGTCGAAAGACTGCTGAAGTGCAAGTTCATACGCGTTACAAGGTATGTCGAATGGATTGCAAACATTGTGCCAGTAATTAAGAAAAATGGTACATTGAGGGTGTGCATAGATTTCAGAGATTTGAATGCTGCTACACCCAAAGACGAATATCCTATGCCTGTGGCGGAAATGCTAGTCGATTCTGCCGCTGGCTATGAATACCTGAGCATGCTCGATGGTTATTCAGGATATAATCAAATATTCATTGCTGAAGAGGATGTGTCGAAAACAGCTTTTCGATGCCCTGGGGCTCTAGGCACTTACGAATGGGTAGTGATGCCTTTTGGCCTAAAGAACGCTGGGGCAACATACCAGCGAGCAATGAATTCTATCTTCCATGATTTTATTAACACTTTTATGCAAGTATATATTAATGACATTGTTATAAAATCTGTTTCCAGGAAGAATCATATTGACCACCTTCGACAATCATTCGAAAGAATGAGAGAACATGGTCTGAAGATGAACCCTTTGAAGTGTGCATTCTGTGTGAAAGCTGGAGATTTCTTGGGCTTCGTTGTCCACAAGAAAGGAATCGAAATCAACCAGAACAAGACGAAGGCTATTCTGGAAGCGAAAGCGCCATCGAATAAGAAGGAACTGCAATCTCTGTTAGGCAAGATAAATTTCTTAAGGAGATTTATATCTAACCTAAGTGGGAAAGCTCAAGCCTTTTCACCCTTACTTAGACTGAATAAAGAGGGGTTCGAATGGGGGCAAGAGCAACAAGAAGCCTTCGACAAAATTAAAGGGTACCTCACCAAGCCACCTATTTTGGTGCCTCCTTGTAGCAATAGGAGTATGAGATTGTACATAGCTGCATCCGACAAAACCTTGGGAAGCATGTTAGCCCAAGAAGATGAGAACGGAGTCGAAAGACCCATCTACTATCTTAGTAGAGTTTTGAACGATGCAGAAACTAGATATAGTGAAGTTGAAAAATTGTGTCTATGTCTGTATTTCTCTTGTACAAAACTCAAGCAATATATAAAACCAGTTGATGTGTATGTTTCGTCTCATTTTGATGTTTTCAAGTACATGTTGTCGAAATCCATCTTGCACAGTCGAATTGGCAAGTGGGCACTAGCATTAACTGACTACTCTTTAACCTTTATGCCTCTTAAGGCAGTGAAAGGACAAGTGGTTGCAGACTTTATAGTCGACCACTCAATTCAAGTTGAGGATATTAATTATGTGGAGATAGAACCTTGGAAATTCTACTTCGATGGATCCAGCCATAAAGATGGAACAGGAGTAGGAGTCTTGATTATTTCTCCAGGAAAAATTCCAACAACATTCAAGTACAAGATATCAGGTTCTTGTTCGAACAATGAGGCTGAGTATGAAGCTCTAATTACTGGCCTTGAAATATTGTTGGAATTGGGGGCAACTCGAGTCGAAATAATGGGAGACTCAGAGTTAGTCATTAAGCAAGTCACGAAAGAATATAAATGCATTAGAGAAAATCTCATTATGTACTTTGTGATAGCAAATCGTTTATTGAAAAAATTTGAAATGGTCAATATTCGACACATACCCAGATTGGAAAATCAAATAGCCAACGACTTGGCACAAATTGCATCTGGGTACAAGATTTCAAAAACGAGATTACAAAGAGCAATCGAAGTTCGAGAAAAGATAAAAGAAACTTGTCTATCACCAACAGACTTGGAATCGACAAGACTAGGATATGCTGATCAAAGTAACTTCGAAATTTCGTTCATAGATAATTTGTCAGAGCAAGATTGGAGGAAGCCCATTGTGGATTATCTTCAAAATCCAGGAGCTTCGACAGAACAAAAAACAAAGTACAGGGCGTTGAGTTATGTACTCATGGGTAATGAGTTATTTAAAAAGACGCCTGAAGGGGTATTGCTAAAATGTTTAAGTGAAACTGAGGCATATATAGCCCTTTCGACTACTCACGCTGGAGCATGTGGGGCTCACCAAGTAGGCCATAAGATGAAATGGTTGTTGTTTCGACAAGGACTATACTGGCCCACTATGCTGAAAGATTGTGTCGAGTTCGCTAAAGGTTGCCAAGAATGTCAAGTCCATACAGGCATCCAACATGTACCCGTAAGTGAACTCCACTCGATAGTGAAACCTTGGCCCTTTAGAGGATGGGCGTTGGACCTCATTGGAGAGATTCGACCAGCATCATCAAAGAGTCAGAAGTATATATTGGTAGGCGTTGATTATTTTACTAAGTGGATCGAAGCTATCCCTTTAGTCAATGTAGACCAAGAAAATGTCATTAAATTTATTCAAAAGAACATTATCTTTAGATATGGAATCCCTGAGACTATAACTACTGATCAAGGATCAGTTTTCACCGGTCGAAAGATGCAGGAATTCGCTCAGGAAACATGTTTCAAACTCCTAACATCAACGCCTTATTATGCACAGGCAAATGGTCAAGTCGAAGCAGCGAACAAAGTAGTGATTGGCTTGATAAAAAAGCATGTTGGGAAGAAGCCCAAAAATTGGCATAAGACGTTAGACCAGATTTTGTGGGCTTGTCGAACATCCCCAAAAGAAGCCATAGGTACAACACCATATAGGCTAACTTTTGGCCATGACGCAGTGTTGCCAGCAGAAATTTGTCTTCAATCTGCAAGGGTTCAGAGACATTATGATATTCCCTCTGAAATTTATTGGGATATGATGTTAGACGAACTAGTGGATTTAGACGAAGAAAGATTGCGTGCTCTTGACCTACTCAGGCTTCAGAAGAAAAGGGTAGAAGACTCTTATAATAAAAAGGTGAAACCTAAGGTATTTTTGCCTGAAGAACTAGTTTGGAAGGTGATTCTTCCCATGGATCGAAGGGATCGAAGCATGGGAAAATGGTCACCCAAATGGGAAGGACCATTCAGAGTTATCCAGACTTTTTCTGGTGGAGCTTATGAAGTCGAAGAGCTAGGTGAAGATAAAAGGCTCTTGAGAGTAAATGGTAAATATTTGAAAAAGTACAAACCTACACTCTAAGAGATAAAAATAAATAACAAGTAACGACTAAATTAACCATAAAGAAGCCAAAATGGAAAGTTTTTATAAATTAGCCAAAATGGCAATATTGTCGAATACATATTACAAAATATGGTTAAAAGGCTGAATCAATCAGAAGGGGATGGAATCTTTGATTCGAAGGTATTTGGTTTGCTGCAGCTCCAATCTTTTGTTGCACAAGGCATTCGCCTGCGCAAGCTTGGCAATTTGATCGTCGAAGGCTTGAGCTTTCTCAGCAAATTCTAGGCCCTGTGTGATTTCAGCTTGACTTTCGGTGTCTGGAACAGTCGAGAGAAGTTCCTCCTTGCGCTTAGTATTGGCATTTATCTTAGCCTCTATTTCTTCGATTTGCGCCTTGAGGGAAGCATTCTCTCGATCGATGGCATCAACTTCTTCTTGTTTAGATGCTTTTTGCTTCGACAACTCCGCAATTCGAGAAGTTGTCTCTGCTACAGCAGTCCATGCAGAAGAACTTTTGCCATATAACACTTCAAGCTGGCTATTAAAGCCCCTTTTGTCGCTGATAATCTGCTGAGACTTGATCAATAATGGAGTGTAACTCCATGATAAAGCCTGAAACTTCTGGAGGCACAGCTAACAAGTCTACGGCATTCAAAATAGCCCCCAAATATGATGGAGCAGTAGGGTCCCCCTCCAAAGCTTTCATCAAGTCCTTCTTGAAAAACTGAGCCTTAACCTTCGTCAAAGCCTCATCGAGAGGAGAAGTTTCAGTGGACTTCCCCGACAGAGTAGGAGCCTCCTGACTAACATCAGACGAACTTTTGCTCTCGATGATGGCATTCAGATAGCTAACAGGATCAGTTTGCTTCAGGAGTTCTAAATCTTCTTTCGACCTATGCTTTGTTGAGGTGACAGCCTTTGCAACAGCGTCGTCTTGGGTTTGAGGCTGTTGAGTAGCATTTGCCTCGACTTGACTCTCTTCAACTCGGACTGCAGCAGTACCAGCGTCATCATGGTTCCCTTCGCCAGCGTCACCTTGATCCTCTTCGCCAGCGTCACCGCGGTCCCCTTCGTCACGATTTTCTTCCGACAGATCCACCACCTGAATCTCTTTTGGTTGTTGCTCTTCTGTTTGTGGATCTTCTATTGGTTTTTCTGCTGTCTCAGCATTGGCTTCATTTATTTCAGTATTGGCTTCATCGTTCGCCAAGTCTTTTTCTTGTGGCCTGCTGAGTTCAGCAGAATCCAATGTTTCAAAAGTCCTTGGCGCTGAGCTTTCGGTAGTGTCCTGAAAAGAGAAGAAGAATCTTCTAAATTCAAAAGAGACATAATCGAACGTAGGTATCGACACCTGAGTTACAAAGGGATCAAAGAGATTACCTGTAAAGTAGCTTCAGCCCTAGGGCTGGAATTGTCGCTTTCGACAGGTTTATTGAGAAGAACGTTTAATTGCTCCTCCGTTGGCTCCTCAATGATTACTGGAGGTGGCCTGGGCTTTCTCCCAGCAACCTTTATTCTGATTGTTCGAGCCTCAGGAAGAGGAACGTCCTTCTTCAGCTTTCGCCTTTTTAGAGGAGCAGGGGGAGAATCATCTTCTTCGTCACTCCCGGATTCGACCGTCAGTGCTGGCCGTTTCTTGGGCGAAGGTGCCTAAAAACCAATTGGAGTTCGATTTAGAAGTTGCATCGAAAGTCAAAAAGTTAAAGCCAGAAGAAAATAATGAAAGTCTGGTTACCGATGCAGAAGGCTTTTTCGAAGGGCCTTCCCCCTGTTGGTTTGTTGTGGTCTTCGCCGGCGCTATAGTCTTCGCCGGTGGTGGAGGTTTTGTTAAGGGGCCTCCTCCCTGTTGGCCTTCTGCAGCCTTCTTGGCTGCAGGCTTTCGAACAACTGAAAGTAGACAAAATAATTAACAGGCTAGCAGTCGAAAGAGAAAGACAAAGTAATTTGGAAGGATGAACTTACATTTCTTTATTTTGTCCAAGACAAGGACAAAAGATTTCTGAAGCTCATCCACGAAGTCCTTCTCGTCGAAAAACTCCTCAGCGTAGTAACTTTTCCACCACTCCTCGAAGGATGGTGAGCAGAGAAAGTTAAGCTGATAGTCAAACAACGAAAGAACTGTTCGACCAGCATATCTGCCGATATGCTTAGTGGCAGCTTCTTCAGTGTAGTCGTTGCAGAAGTATAACATAGACTTCTCCCTGGGAAAAATTGGAGAAGGTAGTGTTTGAATAATACCAAACTGGCGAGACACCAGGTTTGGTTGATACACGATCAGACTCAAGTGAGTCTTAGAGCTCTTGAATCGCAGGGGCATTATTCTTGGTGTGAGAAATGCCTCCCACACTGTTGTATGTTCGTCGACCTGAGGACCACTCGACGTCCTGGGATGTGGCCTTGTGAACCACTCTGGGCCAACCTTTCGTCGAGCAAACGGAGCCATGGTCGAAGCAAACTCTTTCCTTTTAGCAAACATCAAGACGAAGTTTGTAAAAGTTTGTTGAAGCTCCAGCCCATCTTCCGTCGGAGTCAACAGAGCCAATCTGGTGCCTTCGACGCGTCTGTTTGCTATTTCTGGAGCCTGCTCATTTATTTGAATCTTCTTAGGCAAGAAAGACTCGAAGGTGGCATTGAGCCACAGCTGAAGCAGCCAAAAAGGTCCAGCGAGCAGCAGACTGGATCTGTTCTCGATGATCTTCAGAAGAGTCGCTCCGTTGCTAATCGACTCATACAGACTCACCAAAATCAATTCTGCCAAACAGATATTTTGGCCATGGTGGAGTTGAGTGGCAAGAGTGACCATCTTCTTGGTCACCTGTAAGGACTTGGAGCAAAACACAAAGCGTGTCAGCCATAAGGCTAGAAACGCAATATGTTCGACATCCGACACAGCATCTGTCGACTTATCGTGGTAGTGATTGATGAAGGTGGTGTAGGTTGGTTTTGTGGCAGAGAATCCAATCTGATCCTCCGACATTTCCTCCGGGTCGAAGTAGTCCCTAGTGGGTCGAAGGCCAGTGATGGCGGCCACGTCGAAGAGCGTGGGAGTCAGCATTCCACAGGGAAGATGGAAGGTGAAATGGGTGTAATCCCAGAAGAGTAAAGAAGCTATCAACATCTCTGGGGAATAGTTAAGACCTGTCTTCGACAGCATAACCAGGTCGAATATCCCCATGTCTTTCCAGATCGAAGCCTGGCGTTTCTCCATTTTTTCCAGCCAAGCACTATAATCAGGAGTGAGGCTAGGGCCAGACCTGAAAGCCCTAACACCTTTATTGAAGAAACGGAGGTCGATTTTCTCCTTAGCAGGATCTTCATTATCCTCTGCATCTTTCTTGGAGCATCCAACCGGTTTGAGTCTCTCAAGTACCGGAAAGTAACTTTTGATCTTCATGGCTTCAGCAATGCTTGGGTATAATGGGCCAGACATAGCAAAGATTTGGTTGGAATATCCAACCGGAATCATGAGGTGGCGTGAATAAGCATCACGTACAACAATGTCCAAAGGCTCAGGGACCCTTCGTTGGCCCGTGGGAGTCACTACGGGAGCGGTGGAGAAAACCCTAGGTTTGACATTTCCAGAGGGAGTGTTGGCGCTAGGAGCGTTGGAAGAACCAGATGCCATTGTTGGTACTAAGGTTGAAGACGAAGTGAAGAACAGGGGGTTTGCAAAGTTGACAAGAGTTTGTATGCAAATGAGGAATTCTGAAAGCAAGGTAGCGTAAAAAAAAGTCCCACAATGGGTACTTACCGCTATTTATAGTGGTTGGGGAAATCCCCAAATTCGAGGACATTAAATGCCATTTAATGTTGCAGAAGGTAGTGGGACACGTGGCGTCTCCCTGTTGTTGTAGCCGTTCTGCAGAAATGGAAGGGTGCAGCGTGCGCCCTCGTTTTTGGGAATTGTCATGATGACAATTTGTGAAAAGACGTTTGGCACACTGCACGCCGTACTGAAGTGACGTCTTAGGTACGGATGAATGATGGCTTTTCCTTGGGATTGTCAGTGGTTGGTAGAAGACAACAAAAAGTGCACAATTTAATTTGTGACTAAGAATGAAAAGACAGGTGTCGAATGGCATTTCAAAGAATGCCTTTTTCTTTCAGAGTCGAAATAAGGCATTCTTGGGGGGCAATTTGTTGGCTCTTAAATTCGACACCCTTGTTTCATTAATATCCGCCATTAAAGCTGAAGGATGTTTTCGATCAGTTGGGTCTGTCGAAATGCCCATCGAAAGATGACAATGTACTTAGAAGATTTCTTCCAAGGGAGAAGTTGGTTGCCTTCGACGTCGAAGGTGTTTCTCGTCGAAGATGCTTCTCGACGAAGATGTTCGATGGTTCAGAGTGGAACGGTTTGAAATTCAAGCGTTTGGAGGGAAAACGGTTTCCAGCGGTTACCAAGTGCAACGTGCAAAGATCTGGAGCGTCGAACGTTGAGAACGTGCCAAGTGGAATCATCTCGAAGCAGTGTAACTGCCCGACGGTTACTTGGGATGTTTTAGTATAAATAGTAGTAGTTCACGCAGTTTCTCGGGTGTGTTCACAATTATATACAAAGTCACTCATATAGATTCGAGTACCCAGCGTGTGAGAAAGAATTGTTGAGAATGTATGTGTGAAACACCACTTTTATTAATCAAAGTCATTTACTTTCCAGAAACTTTACTTGCTTTCTTCTTTACTTTCCCTGTCGAAGCCCTTTATTTCAAGCCTTCATTTATTTTATCAAGCCTATTTCTTCATGCAATTTACTTAAAGCCTCTTTATTTTCTTGTCATTTAACCATTATCCAATTTAATCAAAACCTCAAAATCAACCTATGTCTTAGGATCAATCTGATCGATCCTGCGAGTAACCAAATAAGTAACCATTTGGAGGATCAGCGGTTGTTTACCAATAACCACGGTAAACACCCTGACAAACAAGGAGCCTACCTCAAGCATAAACTCTATCCATATAACACATAGTGCCTTGTGGCATTTTAGATTAGGACATCTCTCACATTCTAGATTATTAACTTTGAGAGAACAATTTCCTTTTATCATTAGTGACAAAGAAGCAACATGTGATATTTGCCATTTTGCTAGACATAGAAAGTCTCCTTTTCCTCATAGTACAAGCAAAGTTTCACAGCCTTATGACCTTATTCATTTTGATATTTGGGGCCCTATTTCAATTCCATCTGTTTCCAATCATAGTTATTTTTTAACTGCTGTGGATGATAACACTAGATATACATGGATAATCTTGCTGAAACATAAAAGTGAAACAAGAGAACAAGTTAAAAATTTCATCAAGCAAATTGAAATTCAACATAACCATTCTGTTAAGATTGTAAGGACTGATAATGGACCAGAATTTCTCATGCCTGATTTTTACACCTCTAAAGGGATCATTCAACACACTAGTTGTGTTGAAACTCCCCAACAAAATGGAAGAGTTGAACGCAAACACCAACATATCCTGAATGCAGGCAGAGCCCTCCTTTTCCAATCCAACCTACCTAAACAATTCTGGAGTTATGCAGTATCCCATGCTGTATTCATCATTAATAGAGTTCCTAGCCCTGTTCTGCAGAATAAATCTCCCTATTTCTTACTCCACAAACAACATCCTGACCTTCAACAATTAAAAGTTTTTGGTTCTCTGGTATATGCCTCAACCCTGACCTCTGGAAGAACCAAGTTAGATCTTAGAGCCAGGAAGTGTGTGTTTTTAGGTTACAAATCTGGAGTAAAAGGAGCCATCCTTTATGATCTGCAAAACAGTAATATTTTCCTGTCCAGAAATACCACATTTTATGAACATGTTCTGCCATATCAATCTCCTCATACCAGTAACCAATGGAAATATCACCCATTCAGTGCCTCAGATCCTGAGTCAGACCCTACACCTCAGCAAAATACTCCACACTCACCCAACCAAGCCTCCCATACCTTACCTCATCCTACTGCCACTGAACTTACTACACCTACTCCAATTCATGACCCTTCAACCTCTGTTTCCTCTCCTATACCCTGTGCCAAGGATCTCCCTAATCCCTCTTCTGCTAGCCCAACAACCCCTGTGAGGCAGAGGAAACCTCCCTCCTATTTGTCAGATTATGTGTGTGATTTTCCATCAAGTACCTCAGCTGCTCTTGTCACTTCAGGTAGCTTATATCCCATTTCTTCATTTCATTCACTTACACTTTTGTCTCCTTCTCACAAGGCATTTAGTATGTCTCTCACACACACTACTGAGCCACAATCCTTTTTAGAGGCAGCAAATTCACCTTGCTGGTCAGAGGCTATGAACCTTGAGTTAGATGCTCTTCACAAAAATGGGACTTGGATTCTCATCGATCTTCCACAAGGAGTGAAGCCTATTGGAAACAAGTGGGTATACAAGATCAAATATAAATCAGATGGGTCTATTGAGAGATATAAGGCACGGCTTGTCGCAAAAGGCTATAATCAAGTGGAGGGACTTGATTTCTTCGATACTTTTTCTCCTGTAGCAAAGCTGACCACAGTCAGAACCCTACTTTCCATTGCAGCTATACAAAATTGGCATCTTCACCAATTAGATGTGAATAACGCTTTCCTCCACGGGGATCTCCAAGAAGACGTATATATGACTGTTCCTGAAGGAGTACAGGTGACAAAACCAAATCAGGTTTGCAAGTTGCTGAAAAGCTTGTATGGCCTCAAACAAGCTAGTAGGAAATGGTATGAAAAGTTGACTCACTTACTGCTTAAGGAAGGCTATATTCAGTCTACTTCTGATCATTCTCTCTTCACTTTGTGCAAAGATAATTATTTCACTGCCCTTTTAGTATATGTAGATGATGTGATCCTTGCAGGAAATTCTTTGAAGGAATTTGAGAGAATCAAAATTATTCTTGATGCTGCTTTCAAAATAAAAGATCTTGGCCAGTTGAAGTATTTTCTTGGATTAGAAGTAGCTCATTCCAAGGCTGGAATCACAATCTCCCAGAGAAAATACTGCTTGGACTTGCTTAATGATTCTGGTATGCTTGGTTCCAAACCAGCTTCCACTCCTCTGGACACTTCCATCAAACTGTACAATGATGATTCAGCTCCCCTTGCAGATGTTTCCTCATACAAAAGATTGGTTGGCAAACTTCTCTACTTGAACACAACAAGGCCTGACATCACCTTTGCATCCCAACAGTTGAGCCAATTTATGCATTCACCTACTGTAGTTCATTACAAAGCAGCTTGTAGAGTGGTAAGGTATCTCAAGCAAAATCCTGGTTATGGTATTTTCTTCGATAGAACTTCTGATTTGCAGCTCCTTGGGTACTCAGATGCAGACTGGGCTGGATGTTTGGATACACGAAGATCCATCTCTGGTCATTGTTTCTTTCTAGGTAAATCCTTGATATCTTGGCGCGCAAAGAAACATCCCACTGTATCAAAATCCTCATCTGAAGCGGAATACCGCGCTTTATCATCTGCTGCATGTGAAGTGCAATGGTTATTATACTTGCTTAAGGACTTGAGCGTGTCTTGTGCTAAGATTCCTGTGATGTATTGTGACAACCAAAGTGCAATTCACATAGCGTCAAACCCAGTTTTCCATGAAAGAACAAAACACTTGGACATAGACTGTCACCTTGTGCGTGAGAAAGTGCAGAAAGAGATTCTTAAACTGCTTCCCATTTCATCCTCAGAGCAACTTGCAGATTTCCTTACAAAAGCTTTGCCTCCACCTAAATTTCATTACTTCATCTCCAAGCTTAACATGATAAACATTTATCATGCTGCAGCTTGAGGAAGGCTATCAAAATTGTTATCCTAAGTGGGCTTTATGGCCCATAATAGTATAGATTTATAGTAACTATCTGCATCCTCCCTTGTAGTGTGCTTCTTATCACGTGAGATAGCTACATCACACTTTCAATGCTTTTCCTTTATTTTGTAGTTTTCCTGATCTTATCTTTGAGTTAGTTAGAAAATGATGTAAGAGAAGTGTGACTATCCCCTTATATAAAGGATCCTATGTACCTTCCAATAAATTAATCAAATGGAGAATAACTTTTAGATCTCATTTATGTTTCAGTTTTTCTCCCTTTTGTTACTTAATATTAAGGCTATTTTATTTCATTCCATTCTTACAAATGATTTGGCACATTCAGGTCATACTGTGTTCTCTCATTCAAGGTCATATAGTTAAAAAACTAATTAATTAAATTAAATATATTTTTAATTTTTAAATAATATTTTGACTCAATTATATTTTTTTATGAGAAAAATAGATATTCACTAAAAGTGTAAAATAATTTTACACTGTCAATCAATCACAACTATATTAAGTGTTAAATTATATAATTATTATTAAATAAATTATATGACACAGTTAAATAATAAATTTTTATTGGATGATAGTGTTATTATATTTTAATTTTTTATTCTATAATCATATAGCATTGCTATTTTTAAAAAGAAGATGTGTATGTGTCAGTATCGAACACCTACATCAATGTTTATACTTTTATTTTATTTTATTTTTTCAAATTATTTTAGATGTCAATCTCAGTGTCAAAATCTTTTTGACATGTCCATATTTCATAATTTATAGTGTCATAAATATTAAATAATTTAATTTCTAATGATTGTAATTTAAGAGACTAGATTGTCAAATATTACTAAAATGTCAATTTTGATAAATTAATAAAAGATCAAAATATCTAAAAAGAACAAATAATTTTTTTAAGAAGCCATATCAATTAGGGTATTATTTTAACGATGGAACAAAGTCAATAACTTCAAAAAAAAAAAATAGCTTTTATAATTATTTCACGTAGCATTTATTTAATTTATAAAAGGAAATACAATAAAAATGTGATACAAATTATTTCCTCTACTTAATTGTTTGTGCAATTAAAAGAAATGAGGTATGCTATATGCTGTACCCTAAAATTTACCTTCTCATTTGTCAAGTATTTGCTCACAAGATATTCTACGACGTCAAGTTTGCAGCACTGATACATCAATTTAGGTTTGAAATTGGCACAAGGGGCAAAATGGTCAATTGCATATTAGAAAGTCAAACTTTGACTTTTTGATCAACATTACATTTCAAGGATCAAATTTCATCAAGACATTCAAAAATATGAAACTTGATCATCAAGAAATCAAAAAAGTCAAAAGTCAATGTGAAAGTTCAAACCCTTCAAGATTTAGAAATTTTTCTAAGTGTTTTTTATACGTGATAATCTCATTTCTTCATGCCAACTTTTCACCTTGATGCAAGATGATTCAAGAGAAGCTTTCAACATGAAAGTTGTAGATCTCCATGATATCTACAACATTTCTTTACACAACTTCTCCTAAACAGGCTTGAATTTCAGGTTATAAATTCTTGAAGTCATGACATTTTCATTTAAACACTTAAGAGAAATTTTCAGCAGTTTTGGTCAGGTTTTTATCCCAACTTCTTGCCCATTTTTCATCAAGTTCCAGTTTGATTTAACAAAAGTGGCCAGCATGAAAGTTATAGAGGGTGTTTCAAGCTTTCCAAAACATCCAAGAGCATGAATTTATCTTATTTGAGTTAGGAGATACAAGGATCTGAAGTTGGACATTCATTCTTGATTTACAAGGCAGATTTGTGATGAACAAGGAACAAGAATCTTAACCCATGCTGCATAATCTCCAATTTGCAGGCCTTGTGACTTGCAACTCTTACCATAATTTAATGCTTACACAAACTTTTGAGCTATGGTCCATTGGGTTTAAGCATTATTCAAGTGATCTTTCTATTTTTGGCACAAAGGCACCATTGTCATTCTTGCAAAGTTCACTTTAATCATAAAGTTAATTTCTTGAGCCTCTAACTTGTTGTTCTAATCACACACAAATCAGAAGGGCATGCTTAAAGTGTCCAACATCTCTATGCAACAAAGTATAAAGCATTGGAGCTACAATCTTCAAGCTTGCTTCATGTACAATCTAACCTAGCCATAACATGTGATTAAAAATATGAGTTTTAAAATCTCAAAGCTTCTCTATAAATAGAGAGGCCAGTTGCAAGAGAAAGGGGTTGGAAAAACAGTTTGGAAAAGAGTTAGAAAAATAGAGTGAATAACCAGTAGTTTATTAAAAAACCTTCAAAAAAGCCATAACAGTCCCTAAGACTTCCACTCTTGAGTTTTGAAGTCTAAGCCTTAAAACCTCTCACACTTTGCATATTCCAACTAAAAACCATCCAAACATTTCATACCACACAGAGGTTGTTTAATAACCTTCAACAAAAAGGAAAGTCTAGCAGTCTGTTGAAGCTTCCTTAAGGTTCATACAACATCTTGAAGGGCATTTGGACTCAAAATTTAAAGTGCAGTTTCAAGGTAAGTCATCTTTACCTTGCCTTTTCCATACATCAACTTTTCTGTTTATAGGATGTAGCAATCATTATTCTTGAAGTTAATCATTTATTGGTTGTTCCTGTTATTCATCCATATGTTAAAAACTAACTGATGTATGCAAAGAATGGTGTTTAAGGCAGAAAAATGCAGTATGTATCGACACATATCCACGTGTGTCGACCCATCTTAGTGAAAATACAAGGTATGAGTCAACACATGACCCTCATGCATCGACCCATACTGAGTTCAGGTCACAAAACAGAAACTGGAAAGGACTATGAGTCGACACATACGCGTTTCGCGTCGATGCAAAAAACTGTATGAGTCGATACATCCCATTATGTGTCGATTCATACTGAACAGATTTCACTTTACATGGACAAGGAGAAGCTATGTGTCGATGCATAGCAGCATGGGTCGAAACATAGCAGTTCAAAAGTGCATTTTCCTTTATTTTGCACTGTTTTCACATTCTTTTCATTATCATTCGATATGGTTGTAATATTTCAGTCTCCATTTCATCCATATTGTTAAACTGTACCCTCATCCCCCTAAAGTGATGTAATAGCTTAGATTTTACTTTTCGCTTTTTACTTGTTTTTTCATATATTGCTAGTAAATAAGTGTGTATGGAAAGATAAAAACAACAAAATAGATAATCCTAATCCAAGACAAAAAGCATGTAAATAAAACACATTTACACACTTACACCCTTAGGGTTTCTCCCACTTGTTTGCCTAAAATAAAATGGTCATGTTACGCATGCGAAGTATCTTGGCAAAACAAACAAATATAAGATCATAGCCCCTCGATGATGCTATTCAAAAGTTGCCTAACAAAAATGATCTTGGTCCCTCAAAAATGCTAAGATACTTTGCAACATTGCTATCATGGCTATACGATGACCCACGCCCGTCCTATTTACATCCAAAGATAGGTTTATTTACCAAATCAATGATAAGTCAACAATGTCAAAGGAATAGAAGATACATAAGAAAGACATTTGAGTAGGTAGATAGCTTCTAAGTTACTTGCTTCATTTCAAACAACAATCCTTGCTATTTTCAAAAACAAACACATACACATTTCAAAAACATCTTAAAAACATTGAAAACATTTTCAAAAAGACAAACATCTTTGTATACATTCTTACGAACGAGAATCATTACAAAGATTGCCTAAACGAATGGCCTCTTTTACAAAATACTTTCAAAACCACATCAAGCACCATTTCAAACAAACCAAAGCAAGTGATCTAAGCAAGTAACTAAGAGCCCATGGAAAACCATGGATGAAAAGGGTGCTAGCACCTTCCCTTTTCATAATCTACCCCCCGAACTCAAAAAAACATCTCAAAGGTCTTTCCTGTGCTTTTTCACCTTTCCTTTTGGATAAAAGAAAAGTCGGTGGCGACTCTTGCTAACCGCAACATTTGCGATAAAATACAAAACCTTCAAGTCAGTTGTCCCACCGTATCGCACTATACAATAGGGGTGTTCGCAAATGCAGTTTGGATCATTTTGACGTAAAAAATTATCTGAACCGCAAGAGAAAAAGTGTACGGTTCGATTTGGTTCGGTTGGATTTTAGAAATAAAATCAAACCAAATAAAATCAATGCGGTTTTAATTGATTCGGTTGATTCGATTTTTTACAAAAAAATATTATTGAGTCATACATACACACATATAGATGAACATATAACTTTATATTTAGTAATTTAAGTATCATTAAATAACAATAAAATTCATCATATTTGGACAACTACTTTCTATTTAATATATAAAAATAATATTAGAGAAAAGTGGAACAAAAAACATAAAATAGTAGCATAAAATAATATAAAAAATATTATAATGAAATAGAAAAAATAAAGGAGATGAAAGATTAGAGAAGATGAAAAAGAAAGAGCAAAAGAGATGAGAGATTAGAGAAGAAAAGGTGCATTTAAAGCATAATCGGAATAGTGAACATTAAAATGAAAATAATAAGATGAAAAGAAAGAACATAAGAGATTAAAGACTAGAGAAGAAGAAACGAGATGTATTTGGAAAAGAAGATTAGAAGAAGGCGCGATACCGTTATGAGATATTTGAGAAGACTTAAATTGAAACTTTAAGTGTGAGGAAGAGAAAATAATTCGTTATCGTAAGGCTAAGTCTAAGGCATAAAAGGTTTGAGTATGGGTTGGACGTGGGTTAATTGAAGTTTGAGTTGTAACATGATACGGTTTGGTTTGGTTTGTAAAATACAAACCGCAAACAGAACCGAACCGCACGGTTTTATTAAAAAATGGTCCAAACACATCCGAATCAAATGCGATTTTTTGCGGTTTTGATTTGGTTTGGTTCGAATTTGCGGTTTTATATTGGGTTGGTTCGATTTTGAACACCCATACTATATAAAAATATTAAGCTACCGAATTTCTCTAGTAATAAACTAACACATTACTTACAAACCAGTTTAAACTAGTTTGAATCAGTTTTGAACCGAATTAAAACTATTTTGCATTTTCAAACCGGTTTTTATTATATATGGTTTGGTTTTTAAACCAAAATCAATTAAATGGATTGATTCTTGTAATTTGGTAACCATGCACACCCCTAGTGAAAAATACAATATATTGTTAACAATTATGGGAAAGTAAGAATTTGCGTCATCTCGAATATAGAGATTTTAGAATTTTTTTTTAATAACCAAGTATTAAAAAAATTCGCAAATAACCGTGTTTCAGAAAAAATTACGCAAATAACCATGTTTCAAATGACTTCCCAAAGGAGGAGCCATCTAACTTGGCACCTACACCCATTATTTAAGGGGAGGATCCATCTCACTTAGCGCCTATGTGCTTAGGACATGCCCTAAGCCAAGTGAGATGGCGCCTAAGTGCAATTCTAGGGCAAAATTTACTTTTTTTTTCGGTCCGGTGCGTTGCGTATTGGATACAGGATCAACAAAATAGACTTTTTATTATAAAAAAATTACATCCAAATGTATTACATTAAAAAAACAGATAAAAAAAACAGGAAAAAAAAACAGATAAATCAGTGATCCCCTGGAACCCGGTAATGACCCCCGGTTCCACATCCCCGTCCTCGCCTTTCCCGTGCTGGGTGTCGTCGCATTTCCTGCTGTGGCAGGGTCGATGGCCCAGCGAAGTCAATGCATTCTGGACCCATAAAATCAGTCAGATCTCCATATCTAGAAGATCCGCTTTGGTACAGTCGGTTACCCATACCCTCAAAGTTTGGTCGTGTTGGCGGTGGATGGGGTTCCATGGTGGGTCTGTAGCATTGATCGTCTGAGTACGGTGGGTAGAAAGGAAATGGATCTTGGGGTGTTTGGTATTGAGGATTTTGGGTGGTTTGGTGATATTGTGGTTGATGGTAGGCTGGGTCGGTTTATTCGTAATCTTCCGACATTCCCATATCAGGGCTAAGGCTGGATGTTGAGGGGCCCATATTGGGATATACAGAAGACTGAAATTGTGTGTGGGGTATGCGGGTGTGTTGGTATTGTGATTGGTATTGTGGTTGGGTGTGAGGCATATGGGGGTATTGGTACTGAGGTGGTGATTGTGGTTGGTTGTGGGGCATTTGAGTGTAATTGTATTGTGGTGGGGACTGTGGTTGGGTGTTTATGGTTCTGTTTCTTCTGGGGGGTTGGTGGGATGTTGATGGGTTTTGGATTTTTTGTTGGGGAAACGAGAGTTGTGCCCATTGTGTGCGTGGGTCAACCAAGTACCTTGGATGAGACACGTGCATTTCAGGGTTACTAACCGACCTGTACCAAGATAAATATTGATTTGTGTGTCGCATATTACCATGATTAAGGAAAACCGGGAATTGCAAGACATATCGGTGACGCCTCTGCCACATCTTACACCATTCTGGAGCGAAGTCTTTCCAGTTGGTAAGACCCCACTGGGCGTCGACCCTTTTGAGATGCCATGGGGACAAACAAGTTGGATCGCTTGGTATCTCTTGATGCATTCCAAACTGCATCTTCACACGGTCTCCGTGGTGCATCTCCACAACGTTGAACCGAATGATTGCAGTCTTCGCGGTCCAAATTGCTGCATCCTCCGGGTTTGGTTCATGGCCCAAACTCAAATATGGTCCCCAGACGAACTGCAAAAAAATTTAAATCAGGTTAACGAAAACGTAATATATAAATAATTTAAATGAAGAAAAGTTTAAAGGTATGACGTACATCATCCAGGCCTAAGTGATCCAACATATTGCGGTATAGTGAGACATTGAATCTTGGATTCTTGCCGTAATCCATACCCCTCACGCAATACCTAAAGGAAATGAAAAACATTTTATTTTTAGCATATATTTGGTGAAGAGATGAATAGTAATAAATGATATAACTTGATGACTTACTTTGTTGCGTACGGGAAAACGAAAGTGTTGTTGTTGACGGGGTTTAAGGACTCCATCCTCCACCAACCCCAGGCTTGTAGTAAAAAAGCGCACCCATAAAATGTACATTTTTCCTTGACTGCATTTTTGCACAAGGAACTGTATAGGTGGGCTAAAACTGCAGGACCCCAACTATACTTTCTTATTTTTTCAAAATCTCTAAGTAAATGTAAATACATAAAATTTACACTATTTCCCGTACTTTCGGGAAATAAAAAGGTACCAAATAGTATCATAAGATAAGTTCTGGCTTTTACTACCCTGTCTTGCTCGGAGGAATTTTCGTTTAATTCCAAACTTGCATAATGACTTTTAAGCTCAGTGAGTAGTATTCCCTGACCTCTCGCACCACCACCTTCAACCATATCCCTTCCCAATAATTCTTCACACTGAGAATTGGGTTGTTGAACCGACCCGTTCACGACCTTACCGTCGACAGGGAGACCTAGTAACATGTACACATCCTCTAGCGTGACGGTACATTCACCTATTGGTAGGTGAAATGTATGGGTCTCTGGTCTCCACCTTTCTAACATTGCAATAATGAACTTCCAATCAATTGTACAGTTGGAGATCTTTATAACATGTCTGAAACCTGCGTATTCCAGATATGGTACGATAAATGGGTCGGGAGCCAGATAGTTGTGAGACCGGATTCTGAATCTTTTGGTATCCTGAGTTAATAATGTAAAAGATGTAAGATTAAGTAAGATAAACATAGCATTACATTAAGTATAAATAATGTATAACCAAATTAGAAACTTACAAATGCGGCAATGTTTTCCCTTGTGCCTCTGTGAGAATCGCCCATTCTTAGAAGAGCCATTGTTAAAAATGCTTGAGATTATGAAAGACTTAGAAAGTGTAAGAGATTATGAAAGACTTAGAAAATGTAAGAGATTGTGAAAGACTTAGAAAGTGTAAGAGATTATGAAAGACTTCATAGCAGAGAGTGAGACGAGTGTGGGTGTGAGAGAAGTATGATATGGTTTGTATTTATAGGCAAAAAAATTTCATAGAGTGAGTGAGGTGGTAGCTGGTGCATGCATGCATGATAAGTGTCACTCTTGCAGGCTAGGTGGCAGCCTAGGGGGTTACATATCTGCATGCATGTAACACGATTAGACATTAAGGGAGGCGCCATTGGACTTGGCGAAAGAGTACAAAAATGAAAGGTGTCACCATCCTAATTGGCGAATAAGAGGTGTCATTGGTTGCAGAGTAGGCTCAAGCTATGTGACAGCCTTTGGGATACCATGCCTGAATGCATGTAACACTATTGGAGGTGATGGGAGGAGACTTAAAAGTTACAGTTTAGGTGCAGAGTAGGCGCAGGCTAGGTGGCAGCCTAGGGAGTTACATATCTGCATGCATGTAACACGATTGGACATTAAGGGAGGCGCCATTGGACTTGGCGAAAGAGTACAAAAATGAAAGGTGTCACCATCCTAATTGGAGAATAAGAGGTGTCATTGGTTGCAGAGTAGGCTCAGGCTACGTGACAGCCTTTGGGATGCCATGCCTGAATGCATGTAACACTATTGGAGGTGATGGGAGGAGACTTACAAGTTACAGTTTAGGTGCAGAGTAGGCGCAGGCTAGGTGGCAGCCTAGGGGGTTACATATCTGCATGCATGTAACATGATTGGACATTAAGGGAGGCGCCATTGGACTTGGCGAAAGAGTACAAAAATGAAAGGTGTCACCATCCCAATTAGCGAATAAGAGGTGTCATTGGTTGCAGACTAGGCTCAGGCTACGTGACAGCCTTTGGGATTCCATGCCTGAATGCATGTAACACTATTGGAGGTGATGGGAGGAGACTTACAAGTTACAGTTTAGGTGCAGAGTAGGCGCAGGCTAGGTGGCAGCCTAGGGGGTTACATATCTACATGCATGTAACACGATTGGACATTAAGGGAGGCGCCATTGGACTTGGCGAAAGAGTACAAAAATGAAAGGTGTCGCCATCCCAATTGGCGAATAAGAGGTGTCATTGGTTGCAGACTAGGCTCAGGCTAAATGACAGCCTTTGGGATGCCATGCATGTAACACTATTGGCAGCCTTGGGGGTTACATCCTTACTTAATTGAAATTCAGTATGAGATTTTTAGTCTTACGTTTATCACAACATTGATTCACTTAATCTGTCAAACCTTCCAACCTTCAAATGTTGATACAATCAAACCTTCAAACCTTCAAACAATCAAACATACAAACCTTCGAATAACTCATAACCTTCAAACATTCCAACCTTCAAACCTTACAACCTTCAAACCTTCATACAATCAATAAACTTCAAACATTCCAACCTTCGAATAACTCATAAACTTCAAGCATTCCAACCTTCAAACCTTCAAACAACCCTACGCAATGGCCTCTGCACCATAATATGTCGTCAAAGCACATTTCAATGGTGAGACATACATATGTCCCACCGCTGGGTTTTTGTTTAGATACACAAACAACATCCGATTTCTTTTAAATGGAAAAGCCAATTTCTCGTACTTTAAAAAACGATTGGAGACCAAACTTGGACGAGGCCCGATGACACAGATATTTTATCAGAATCCAGTTTTTTTTGGAAACAACCAAATAATTTTTTATAAGGTTGAAGTTCAAGATGACGAGGATCTCCAGAATATGTTTTCCAGCCATGTGTATTCTGGGTACGACTCTATTGAGTTGTACATTATGCTGCGAGAGCCTCAGGTGACACAAGTGGTTGATCCTTTGGAGAATGAACAAGCTGAGGTAGATGCAGTTGATGAAGAAGAAGAAGAAGATGACGAGTTAGAGTTTGATGAAATGGTGAATGATGATTCCGACGATGATGGCATACCTAGTATTCCTGCAAACGAGATCTGCACACCACCTCCGCACATGACAAACTTCAACATGGGCGGAGATGAACTGTCTACTGACTTATTTTTCAATCCGTATATGCATTCGGATGAAAATTTAAAAGAGAAGGACAAGTTTCTTAATAGAGAGGAATGCATCAGAACCATAAAAAAATTCCACATGCTCAACTCGGTTGATTTTAAGGTGGACCGTGTCAACCCAGAAAGGTACAAGATCAAGTGTGTCCACCCTGACTGTATGTTCAAGCTGACTGCATCATACAGATTAAGAGGTGATTGCTGGGTCATAGGTTCCATGACTACCCACACTTGTGTAAGTTCTACCCAATCACAGGACCACCGAAAACTTAATCACAATCTCATCTGTCAAGAAATCCTACCACTGGTCAGCAACGACCCATCTTTGAAGGTGAAAACAATCATCTCCCATATCACCACAGTTTTTAACTATACTCCGTCTTACCGTAAGGCGTGGTTAGCAAAGACTAAGGCGATTGAAAAGGTGTACGGAAACTGGGAGGAGTCATACCAAGAACTTCCTCGCTACCTGAATGCACTCAAGACGTATTCTATGGGTACTGTTTACGTTCTGGAAACAGTGCCAACATACGCCCAAGATGGTAGTCAACTAGACGGTAACGGAATATTCAGTCGAGTGTTTTGGGAATTTCAACCTTGCATCACAGGGTTTGCATCATGCAAACCAATTATACAAATTGATGGGACTTGGTTGTATGGGAAGTACAAAGGCACGCTACTAATGGTAGTTGCACAAGATGGCAATAACAACATTTTCCCCATTTCCTTTGCCCTTGTCGAGGGGGATACCGGTGGTGCTTGGAGCTTTTTTCTGAAAAATCTGCGGACACACATGACTCCTCAACCAGATCTCTGTTTGATCTCGGACAGACATGCCTCCATTGAAAGTGCCTACAATAATCCTGCAAACGGTTGGCACGACCCTCCTTCTACGCATGTCTATTGCGTTAGGCATATCGTCCAAAATTTCACGAGGGAGATCAAGGACAAAACACTAAGGAAAGCGGTTATGAATGTGGGATATGCATTAACACAACCCACATTCAAATATTACCGCAACGAGATCCGTTTGTCAAATCCGGAAGCCAGTAGGTGGATCGACAATATTCCGATGGAAAAATGGACTAGGTCATACGACAATGGCCAAAGATGGGGGAACATGACAACAAATCTTACTAAATCAATGAATGGGGTATTCAAAGGCATACGAAACCTCCCGATCACTGCTTTGGTAAAATCTACGTATTTTAGGATGGCTGCGTTATTTGCCAAAAGAGGTGAAATGTGGAATGCGGTGTTGCAATCTGGACAACTATGGAGTGAAAGCTACATGAAATACATTAAGGCAGAAAGTGCCAAAGCCAACACTCATATGGTTATATGGTTTGACCGACACAGTCACAACTTCATTGTGAAAGAGACAATCGACCATAACGAAGGCCTGCCAAGACAAGAATATAGGGTCATGCTACCTTCTCGTTGGTGCGATTGTGGCAGGTTTCAAGCATTTCATATGCCTTGCTCTCATGTCATTGCTGCTTGTGCTTATACCCATCAAGACGCGCTGCAACTTCTGTCACACATTTACAAATCTGAAGCGTTGCTCAACGTTTACAACAACAACTTTCCTTTGATAGCAAAACCAGATTATTGGCCTACATACAACGGCGAAATAGTGTGGCACAATGACCAAATGCGAAGGAACAAGAAGGGTCATCCCAAAAGTAAGCGCATCACAACAGAAATAGACGATCTTGACAAGCTGGAAAGAAAGTGTGGTTTATGCCGTCAGGTCGGACACAATCACAAAAATTGTCCGAATCGGGCGTCTGCCTCCATCACATAAAAATTGTAATACATAAAATCTTTCCTTAATTATGTTGTAAACATTAGGGTTTTCCGTTAACAGATTTTGCTACAATAAATATTGCGCGTACAAGATAAATACACGATATTCCGTCAACGAAATTACAACTGTTAACACAATTTCATCTGACCCATGCATCATCAACATTACATCGCTGTCTGTTTTGACTTCCTCCAACCATACATTAGGTCTTCCTGTCGCATGTGAGGTTGTTGTTCATCTTCGCTGGATCCTTCGAATTTTCCCCCTTCCGCAATGTCTCCATCTAGCCATCGCATCAACTCCCGCTTCAGACGCTTCATGGAGTGAATGTGCCAGAATTTCATTTTCATCGCAGGTTTCTTGGCGGAGAAGATAACGTAACTATCTTTGCTAAAAATCATGGGCGATGTCATGACGCAAATAACAGAGTAAAAAATAACAAAACAGTACGAGAAAGTGTGAGAAACGACGAAGAAACTGACAAATTATTTATAAAACAACATTTTGCCCTAGGAGCCAAGTGAGATGGCGCCTCCTCTCACTTTTAAAGTGCATGCGCCATCTCACTTGGCTAAAAGTGAGAGGAGGCGCCAAGTGAGATGGCGCCTAGGGTAAAACTAGGGGTGCAGGCGCCAAGTGAGATGGCTCCTCCTTTGGGGAGTCATCTGAAACATGGTTATTTGCGTAATTTTTTTCGAAACGCGGTTATTTGCGAAATATTATTTTAATACTTGGTTATTGTAAAAAAAAAATCGCGAGAAAGTGTGAGAAACGATGAAGAAACGGACAAATTATTTATAAAATAGCATTTTGCCCTAGGAGTCAAGTGAGATGGCGCCTCCTCTCACTTTTAAAGTGCATGCACCATCTCACTTGGCTAAAAGTGAGAGGAGGCGCCAAGTGAGATGGCGCCTAGGGAAAAACTAGGGGTGTAGGCGCCAAGTGAGATGGCTCCTCCTTTGGGGAGTCATCTGAAACATGGTTATTTGCGTAATTTTTTCCAAAACGCGGTTATTTGCGAAATATTATTTTAATACTTGGTTATTGTAAAAAAAATCGAGAATTTACAACTTGGATTTAAATCAACAATGCATATTTCAACATATCGGTGGAAAATATCCATCACTTTGTCATGTTTGTAGAAGTAGGATGGTTTGCAATCACTTCTAAAACAAGACTAAAATCTAATCTTTGAGAAAAGATTTTAAAGTGAAAAACCAAGTGGCAAAAGATTTGAATGAGTTTTGTGTTTTTTAGTCTTTTTAAAAAGGTTATGATATAATTAAGATGTCTTGGCATTTATTAAGAAAAGAAGTTTGAAAATGCACTTGACAAAGTCAAAGTTTTTATTGAAAGTGGTTCAAGTTTGAAAACAAGAAGGTTTTTAAAAAGGAAGAAGATTTTGAAAATTAAAGAAAATAGAAAATAGATGAAGAGACTATCCTAAAGCATAAAGTAAAGGACATGAAATAAAAGGTCTCATTGTAAGGTATCCCAAGAGAAAACTTTTTTGTGTGCATGTGAAATAACCAAGATGACTCAAGCATTTGACATAAGTCAAGCAACGCATATAATTCCTTTAGATTAAGCCACCACACAAGAAAGTAAGCAGATGAATATCAAAAGCACCAGATGAGAACCAAAGCATCAGATGAAATCTCAAAGCACGGATAAAATTTCAAGCATCAGATGAAAGCACAAGGTCTTAGATGAAAGAAAAGACATAAGATGAACCAGAGGGACGAATAAATTCTCATGCATTAGATGGAAACTCAAAGTCACAGATGATAATTCTCGCATCAGATAAAATACACAAAAGCGGACAGATAAAATCCAAGGTATCAGATGAATCTCTAAAGTCCCAGATGAAGGTTCCAGGGTCTCAGGTGGATCTTAAGGTATCAGATGAAATACAAGGCCTCAAGTAACAACTCCAAAGCATATGATACCTAAATCTAAGTCCACAAGTCCAATTCCAAGCCAAGGATAATCACTATAGTCCAAGGAGAACGTTAAGTCTTTTAGGGTTTAATATTTATTAATGTCTTTGAAAATGAAAAGAAAAATGTCCAAGTGACAAAGAGAAAAATATAATAAAAATGAAAGGGCATAAAATAAAATGGCGTGAATGATAAATGCTAAAAGTAAATTGCGAGAATTTAAATGACATAAATGTAAAGTAAGGAATTTAAATGGCATTAACGTAAAAGTGTGGAAATTAAAGTTAGTACCATTATTGTTAATGTTAGTAATTAGCATTCTGATTCGGGATAATTTAGTGCTATGTTAAGCAATCGTAAGTAAATTTATGTAGAAGTTGCACCTATCAGAGGCCAGGCCAAAATAATGTAGGTGTATTGCATAAAATGCATATCGTGGTTATAAAAGCAAGGTGATCAAGACTAAGTCGAGGAGAAGAGATCATTACATCAACCAAGTCCTTCATGATACCTTGAGACAAACTTATCACTAATCCAAAGTACCTTGAGTGATCAATTGATCAATTAGAGGTAGATTTTAAATGGTAAAAGTTCATCAAGTATCAATCCAAACCTAATTGAACAAGATGAATTCATCATCATCCAATTGATCAAAAGAAAAAAGAAGAAGGAGATGAAGAATAAAAGGGATAAACAACTAAATTGAATCACAACTTGGATCAAGCCATCGTCGAGATCAATCACCTCTCTTGGTGGATTAAAGTAACAAATCTATCATTAACTCAAAGTGCCAAAAATGATTCAATTAATCATTTAATGGTAGATTTGAATTAATGAAAGTTCATTCAACTTCATAAACATGCAAAGTCTATTGATATTGATGAGACTTATGATCAAAAAGTCAATGACCCAAGGCACCAGAAGTTAATAAAATTAAAATGCAATTAAAATGCATGTAAAAATATTTTTAAATTGATTTTAAAATAGAAATAAAAGGGAAAATATCAAAATGATATCAAATTATCAAATAAATGACAAATAAAATCATAGAAAAATCATAAATGATTCAAAGTATTTTTAGAATTTTTTGGATATTTTTTAAATCAGAAAACCATTTTTAAACCAATTAAAACAAAGGAAATAAGAGGAAAATTAAATAAAATAGCAAAAATGAAATTTTTTTTTTAAAAATATACACAAAGTGTAAAATAATCAAAAATATTTTTGTAAATTTTTTCAAAATTTTGGAGTTAAAATGGAATTAAAATGAATTTTAGAAAACAAAACAAATTTAAAATAAAAGAAAATAAAGAAAATATGCTAGAAAATGCATGGACCCTTGGATCTGGCTCACTTAAATCCAGTCATCAGATCAAGGGTTATGAGTGAGGGAACACCATCAAATTTTATTTAAAAAAACACGCTAAATCACATTTGAAACCAATTAATAAAAAAACAAATGGAATGATCTGATTGGACAAAAGCCAAAACAAACTCAAACCACCACATTCACCTTTTATGACATCTTCTTCGTTGAGTTACTCACCGGAGTTTGGCATTTTGTAACTTCAGATCATGAGACCCATGCCATTTGAACCATCTCATCAAGGCGAGTTCAACCAATAGCACCAATGAAATTTATCCAAACACAATGAAGAGAATTTTGGAAATAACGAGGCATTTTCCGAAAACGAAATTTAAAATTAAATGGTGAAATCAAACAGCCAATGCAAGGTGAGTTAGGGGAAAGCATCAGTGAACCATGGGCTATATTGTGGTATTTTACTTAAGTGAAAAAAAGGCTTCTATCTAACTTGTCAAAGTGATGATCGGAGATGTTGTAAAGTGGACTTGGTCAACCCGTTTCAATGAGTCTCAGAGCTTGGAGATTGTTGCAAAAGCTTCAGGGGATGATGGAGAAGCTAATTGGAACATAGAACTTAGCTATAAGAGCTTGAAATTAAAATACGATGTCAAAAAATTTGAGAGAAAATTTGAAGTTCAAGCAGGGATTCTGGGGACTCTCAAAGCTTTTAAAATGAAGGGAATATCACCCTCTATTTATAGTTGAGTTGAATGAAATTGGTACATGTGAGAATGAGTGGGATTCCTATGGAAATCGTGAGCATCAAACGCATGACCAAACTTGAATATGAAGTCACAAAAATGCAACTTAATCCTCCACATTTTGAGTCGTTTTGCATATGTACACATCACTAATCATCATCAAATGAAAACCACGTGCAATGCTTGCCTTAAAATTGAGTAATTTGAAGATTTGCAAAAACTGGTCATGAGCAAATTTCAGCCTTATGGACCCAACTTCAAACCATCGTGAAATTATGTATACGCCACCATTGACTTCCATTCTTTTTGCTAAATGATCACATCATCCCAAAGAGTACAATGTGACAAGAAAGTATTAATTGGTATGCTTGAGCAAAATGTTATGACAATGTAAAGTGGGTACCATGACCTGAAATTATACGTCAAAATAATTTTAAGTCCAAAATGACATATAATGTCTCAAACTCTTCATGGCTTTCCAAGCATAACTTGCCTTTGATCATTGAAACAAACTTGTATAAAGAATCAAATGTGATAATATGCAAAATGAATTACCCACAAAATTTGAAAGTTGAAGGAGTTATGATTTTTGGAAGTTAGGCAAAATACACTTGAATTATAAACTTTTGATGATCACTAATGTTTCCAAACTTTTGATGATCTTTCAAGCATAATTTTCTTTTAACTTGTAAATAGAAGTTGTAGAGGATGACAAAAAGAGTATTTTTCCTAAAGAAGCACTAAAAAATGTTGAAAAATGAGTGAGTTGTGATATTTTGAACTTGGTCTTGAAATTTTGACTTTTTAGGTCAAAGTACTTTGAAACATTTTGATTCTTTGGACTTTTCTTGCATTTCAAGGAAAAATGATGCACATATGAGCTTCAAATGATGATCCCTTGCTTGAAAGTTTATTGAATTGATCAAATTCTTGAGGAAACTTGATGAAAAAGGTATGGAAATAAACACATGAACTTTGAGATACCTTGAGAAGTAAGCAACCAAACATTGAGCTATATTTGATCAAATAATGATAGGTGAAGTTTGAGATGATCATGCATAAGATTATAGGCCTAGTCTTGATGAATGAGCCTTTGAGAATCAATGATTGATCAATCTTTGATCTTTAGAAACCAAACCATGGATGATGAAACCATGCTTGATGTTCTTGATCCAATCCCTACTTTGCAAAACAAACGAGAGAAATAAAGTCTATTTTTGGATTTTGGTTAAGAATGGTAAAGCATAAAGGTATATAAACACAAATCAAAAGATACACAAAAGGGGATTTGGTGATCTCCCCAAGGAAAGGCTTAGAGAGATGATTAGGAGGCCGCCAAATTTGTGATCTTGATGCAATGAAAAGATACAAATGAGATGGTATCTTAGGAGTAAAAATTAGGGTATGACAGATCAGGCCCTGTGATATAAAATATCTATATATTATTTCATTTATACTAGTATTAAACTAAAAATAAAATTTTGTATGATCATTTTATGAAATTTTTTACTATTCTGCCATACTTTTAGGAAAGAAATACCAAAATATCATTCAATTCATCAATATATACCACTTTACCATTTTAAAAAAAAAATCGTTTTTGGCAAAAAGGTTCTGCCCATTCAATAGACAAACATGTGTAATTTAAAAAAGTTCTATCCATTCAAAGGGCAGACATGTGTAAATTAGAGAGGCTCCGCCCATTGCATGGTGGAAACTTCTAAACCGGATTTTATTTAATTTTTCTTTATAAAAGTATTAAAATTAATTATTAATAGTTAAATATTTATTATAATAATTATTAATAATTTAATATTTATTTAAATAAATTATAAATATTTATAAAATTATTTGGCTAGAGAAATTTATAAATGAAATAGTAATAGTAATTCAAATAAAACATTAATTATATTAATATTTCATAATTGATTAAATGAAAAAAATTACAATACATTTAGTGTGGATTTTGACCCGGTCGTGTCAATCGTTGGTGGATTTCACATGGAGGAGCTTGTCTATTATGTGCACCCACTCTATGAGTCACATCATCATTTGTGGCCGAGTAGAAGGTCATGCGTCATATCCTTGATTTAGCATTTCTCCGACCATTTCGTCATTGGTATAGTTCATCACCTTCATACTGTCATAACTTAATATAGTTCCCTTGTAATTCCAGTTTGATTGGGTAATGGTAGGCATTGAGTTATGTATGAAGGGTTGGTAACAGTCATGTGATAGATTCGGGGTAAATTGTTGTGAATGCGAAAAATGAATTTGTTTTATGGTGTTTGGTAGTTGTGGTCTTGTGGGATATGTAGTGTGAATTGTGTTTGTGGTCGGGTGTATGATGTAGATTAGATGAAATGTGGATTTTGTTGTTGGTGGAGTTAAATGAAGGGTTTTGTTGATGATATTGTTGGCTTGGGGTATTAGGTGGTTGTGTTGGGACGATGGGTTGTTGGGTGTTAAGGAAAGGTTGTTGGGTGTTAGAGAAAGGTTGTTGGTTTCTAATGAATGGTTGTTGGGTGTAAGTGTTTGTTGATGGTATGTTGTGTTAGAAGTTTGAAGATGTGAGTTGGTTACGAGGGTCAAATAAAAAGCTATTTGGTGATAGATACAAATTTGTCACAAATTTATACCAGTCCATGTAATCCCTAATTTGTTTTCATTCTTCTGATATTATATCGCCTTGTAAGAAAGTACTATGGTGGTTATGTCATTGACAACGCTCTTGTTTGCAATGGTCTTTCCAATTGCTATATGCCTATTGGTCGTTCAGTTTACTTTCATGATACTCTTTCATGCACTTTGGGTCACCCTATATGCCTTGTTGAATGTCAAATTAAAGTTTAACCTTATTTGAATAATGCATTTCAACTGTAGTGAAACAGATCAGTCGTGTTTTTGAACTCCACGTGTTAATATCAATTGAATCTAAATCTTCAAGTACAAGATAGGGCCTCCATGTAAACTGTTACATAAATTCAATTGATTAGTTTAAAAAACTATATAAAAATAAATAATAATTATTAGTATTTTAATCTTGAAAATATTACATCAGCTGGCTTGAAATGATCGATGTAAGTCTGATATCCAGAAGCGCAGTGATGGAGAGTTTTTTCGTAATCCATCCCATAGGCGGACCACCTAAAAATAAATAGTAATTAATTAGCAATCACATAGAAAATAACTATAAGAAAAAAATTGTAGTTTTAAACTTACTTGGTCGCATATGGAAATTGATATGGATTAGGATTTGTTGACGCTAGTCTCGGCATCCTGAACTATCCTCAAGCCTAAAGTAGTGTTGCACATAAAAATACTTAACCCCAATATTTAAACTCAACAACGTCAATTGGTCCAAACAAATAAAACGACTAAACTCATCAACATATCTAGGATATTACAACCATCAAGACAATATCGGTTTGTCCAAGCATCACCATAAGGACATCAACATCGTTTTTAACCGCTTTCCACAAAAAAGTTATTCCATTTTAATTGAACATTGTAATTTGCCTATCAATTCTCCTGATCTGTTCACCATCAAGAATGTCTCCATCTAATCAGCGGATCAAGTGCCTCTAAAGATGCTCAAATGCTTGTGTGTTCCAGAGTTTGATCTTCATCGAAGTCTTTGTTGACGAAAAAAATAAGTTGAACATCTCTTTTCACAAGTGGAAACGTCACTAGTGCAAAAATTACTTTTTACATCGAGTGAAACTGACTTTTTACATCGGTTCTGGGTCCGATGTAAAGTCAGGCGATATAGTAAATCAGGTACTTTTTACATCGGTTCTGGGACCAATGTAAAAAGTCCCTTTTTTACATCGGTTATAATATAAGAATGATGTAAGAAACAGTTATGACAATATTTTAAAAAAATTGATCCAATTTTTTACATCGGTTGGAAGTAATAACCGATGTAAAAAGTACTTTTTTTACATCGGTTATTGTTCTGGACTGGGCCCGACAGGCCCAAAAGCATTGCAAAGGCCCAGTCCAAATGGACTTACAAGGGCCACGCCGACCAAAGAGTGAGACCGTGCCCGACGCGCAGTCGCTGGCTCGATGATACGCCTCCAGCTCGACATGAGGTGGTCCAGCACCATAGTCTGAGGTCCAGCTCGACGTTACCTCGAGCACCCCAGCTAGGGCAGACTCAGTCCACTGTTCCCCCAACGATACTCCGAAAAGACCGCGTCTCCGTCCGCCCACACTTCACGCAGAACATCCAGGAAGGGGACCACGTGCGGGTCCCCACTACGCACGTAGAACCTGGCAGTTCCTCCATTGGGCCAAACCTGCCCGGCCCAATGAAGGAACCTTGGCCCAGCGCTGGGGGCTATAAATATCCTCTGCTTCCAGAGGGTCAAGTATTCATCATTCTAACCTTACACTTGCTATTATCTGCTCGTACTCCTACTTACTTTAGCATCGGAGTGCCTTGCAGGTACCCCCCCCCACCTCGTTCAAAAAAGCTTTCTGCTCGGAGCCAGCCGTGACGGTCCATTTCTGATCAGGTCAGATCAGTGGCGCCGTCTGTGGGAATCTAGCTTCCCCGTCTAACGAACAATTCTAAAGACCAAAGCTCAATTCAACTACCTGTCATGGCTGATCCAGCTCGCGACGAGCAGCCCGTCCGTGTCGCCGACACTAATAACAGTACCGCGGACAAGAATGGACACCTCGATAACCCCGGTGATCCCGACCTCAGTACCATCCCTGTGACAACCGCCCCTGGACCTTCCTCCTACAGGGACGGGGCTACTGCATCATCCTCTTCGACCCCCCCAGCACTCGAAGACGACTCGGTAGCTCTCGCTCATTACAGAGCTGCCCGGTTCTATGAAGTCCCAGTTCCCGCCGGGGCAGATGCCACGACTCAGGCACTGTTCGCGGCCATTAATCAGACGAACTATCTCATCTTCGCCCAAGGAGAAAGATTAAGGGCACTTGAAGATGATCGACGACCCCCGAGGAGGCATCGGAGGCCACACTCTCCACCTCCTCGGGTCACAGAAGTTCGACACCCTTCTCCCCCGCGGAGACACTACAGGGAGAACTCCAGGAGCCCCTCTCCCCGGCCAAAGCAGAGGCGGCCCTACTATGAGAGGCAGCCCGCCGTCACTGCCGGAGAACCCAGTCGCGACCCATCAAGGCACGACAAGAGGCACGCCGGGGACGGGCGTGTGACCTTCAACCACCGAGCATCACGCTCGAGGGAAACTCAGCACGATCATCGTGCCAGACATAACTACAGGACCCCTTCTCTTTCTCCGGAGAGGAGCGACGAGGACGACCCCCGCGGTCCCCTGTCGCAGGCCATCATGGATGCACCCATCCCCCCGGGCATGGAGAAGCCCCCGCACCTGAAGGAGTATGACGGAGTAGCGGACCCGGTCGACCACATTGACGGGTTCGAAGCCATGCTCCACTATCATAATGTCGGGGGGCCCATCAAGTGCCGTCTTTTCCCCACGACTCTCAGGAAGGCGGCCATGGACTGGTATAAAGGACTCGCCCCTGGCTCAATTACGTCGTGGCGGAACCCGAAGAACCAGTTCATCAGTTCCTTCACAGCTTCTCGGCGCCATCCGAAGACCGAGGCGGCCCTCGAGGCCATCATCCAAAGACAGGATGAAACCTTGAGGGAATTCATCAACCGCTTCAACCGGGAAGCAATACAGGTCCCCTGCGCGGACCATATGAAAAGATACTTGCTGGAGAGGGGTCTCCTCCCCGGCACAGAATTCAGAAAGGCTGTGGGTATTGAGCCACCTCCAACTTTTGATGCCCTCCTCGACAAGGCCCAAGCATACATGGACTACGAGGAGAGGGAAGCTGCCAACAGGGCCCGAGACTCCAGGGCTCGCGCTCCCAACAACAGCAGCAGCTCACGACAAGAGCCTCCTCCCTGACGTACCGGGGAGAAAAGGAAAGAAGATCGACCCCGGGAAGTCCGGGAACAAAGGGGCCCCTCGGGCCGTTTCACCGAGTACACTCCGCTCACGGCTTCCCGCGAGCGTATTTTGGCGGAGTGTGCCAGTACAGATTTCAGAGACGGTGGCATCAAGCGTCCCCGACCTGCTCCCGCCAAGCCAGGGGCAGATAAAAATAAATACTGTCAATACCATAGGAGTCATGGTCATTTGACAGAGGACTGCGCCCACCTCAAGGACGCCATTGAAACCCTCATCAAGGGAGGGAGGCTCGCACAATACAGGCGAAACGACGCTCCCCGTCGTGACGCCCATGAAACCAAGGAGCCCGAGGAAGATGCCCGACCATCAGACGAGTCGGTGCCTATCCAGACCGCCTTCTCGGTAACCAGGCCCGAGGATTTCGATGTTCCCGAGCTCCTGCAGGAGCCCTTGACAACACACAGCAGGTGGGAATACTTCCCCTCCGCCATGGTCATCAACGGGGGCGGGTTCAACGACCTCACCATCAATTCAGCTAAGAGGAAGTTGGACGAGCTGGTCGACATAGCTCCTCCGCAAACGGTAACGTTCGAAAGGGTGAAGGGCAGGTCAGAACCCATCACCTTCTACCTAGAAGAACTCCCCGGAGAAGCCCCGAACGCGGTCATACCCTTACTGATAAGGGCAAAAATGGCCAATTTTGACGTGCATCGCATCCTGGTTGACGAAGGGAGTTCCGTCGACGTGATGTACAACCAGCTGTTCCGGACCTTGCAACTGGACGACTCACATCTCTCTCCGTATATGGGTTCGGATCTACAAGGCTTCAACGGCTCGACTTCCAAACCTTGGGGTTATGTCGAGCTCCTGGTTACGTTCGGCGAAGGAACGGCTACGCGACAGGTTAAGGTCCGCTTCCTCGTCATTGATTGCCCGTCTCTATACAATTGCATCTTGGGGAGACCGACACTGGCAGAGCTGACAGCGGTGCCCTCGAATGTCCATCTGAAAATGAAGCTCTATACCAAAAGGGCACGGGTAGCCCCCATCCAAGGAGACCTCGCCGCTGCCCGCAGGTGCTTCAACGCCGCTTCAAAGGGAAGGGATACCGTCGACGTGGGGACCAGACCCACCAAGAGGACAAAGCAGGAGCCCGACAGAAAAGCACCCCCCGAGGAAGAAGTCCAGAAGGCTCCACCAAAGGTCGACTCCATAGCCCTCGACGCCCGCTTCGATCAGGGAGAGCCATCCGGCAACGAACAAATCCCACTCCGACCAATCCCGGACGGGGATTTTGAACTCGTTCCCCTCGGCACAGACCCGACCAAGGGAGTGAAGATTGGTAAAGACCTCCCCGACTTGGCCAGGAAGCAAATCAAGGCCTGTCTGCGCGAGAATGCTGATCTCTTCGCCTGGAGCGCCGCGGAGATTCCCGGACTCGACCCTGAGGTCGCCTGTCACCACCTCGCCATTGATCCAGCCGCCAAGGCCGTAGTACAACGTAGGCGTCGGCAGTCTCCAGAAAAAACGGAGGCTGCTGAAAAAGCTGTAAAAGACCTCCTAGAGGCAAATTTTATTTCTGAAGCCCGGTACTCCACCTGGCTGTCAAATGTTGTACTTGTTAAAAAGAATAATGGAAAATGGAGAATGTGTGTTGACTATACCGACCTCAACCGGGCTTGCCCGAAGGATGCTTTTCCTTTACCTAACATAGACATGCTGGTCGACAACTCGGCCGGCTACAAGACTTTGTCGTTCATGGACGCCTACTCGGGATATAACCAAATCCCAATGGCTCTGGGCGAAAAACACTGCACGGCATTCATGACCAGCTTGGGCAACTATTACTACAACGTAATGCCCTTCGGACTGAAAAACGCCGGAGCAACTTACTAACGTATGATGAACAGAGTGTTCAACAAACAGATTGGCGACATGCTCGAGGTATATATGGACGACATGATCGTCAAATCCCGAGCAGACACCGATCACGCAGCTCATCTCAAGACAGTCTTCGCCCAAGCAAGACAGTGCAAAATGAGGTTCAACCCCGAGAAGTGCACGTTCGGGGTTAAGGCAGGAAAATTCCTTGGATTATATCTAACAGAACGAGGGATTGAAGCCAACCCCGACAAATGTCGGGCATTCTCCAACCTCCCAACACCGACATCGAAGAAGTCGATACAAATCATGAACGGCATGCTGACGTCACTATCCCGCTTCGTCGCGAAGTCCGCTTAGCACGCCCTCCCCTTCTTCAAACTCCTTCGAAAGGAAGCAGCCTTCGAGTGGAACGAGGAATGCGAGCACGCACTTCACCACCTAAAGCAGAGCCTGTCTCAGCCGCCCGTGCTGTCTCGACCAGATGACGGGGAACCGTTGTACTTATACTTGGCCGTTTCGAACGAAGCCATCAGCGCAGCCCTTGTCCGCGAGACCCCCGACGGGCAGAAACCTGTCTACTTCACGAGCAAAGCCTTACAAGGGCCCGAAAGCAGATATCAGCAGATAGAAAAGGTTGCTCTGGCCCTCGTCAACGCTGCGAGGAGGCTCAGACACTACTTTCTAGCCCACACCATCATCGTGCAAACCGATCAGCCGGTGAGGCAGCTCCTGGGTCGGCCAGATATGGCGGGCAGGATGCTGAAGTGGTCCTTGGAACTCTCCGAATTCGACATTCAGTACGAAAGCAGGAAAGCCCTGAAAGCACAAGCCTTGGCCGACTTCGTCGCGGAGATGACCACTCACGACCTTCCCCCGGGGAAGGAACACAAGTGGACCATCTTCGTCGACGGAGCGTCCAGCTCGTCCGGTAGCGGCGCAGGGATCCTCCTGGAAAACGAAGAAGGCGTAGTGATCGAGCACTCCTTAGTTCTCTCCTTCCCGACGTCAAATAACCAGGCAAAATACGAAGCCCTGCTCGCAGGACTGAGACTAGCCGAGGACCTGGGAGCCCGCGAGGTACAAATTTACACCGACTCCCAGCTCGTCGCCTCTCAAGTACAGGGAAGCTACCAGGCCAAAAACGACAACCTCATCGAATATTTGAACTTAGTCAAAAAACACATGGCAAAGTTCGTACGAGCAGAAATTTCTCATGTTCCCCGCGAGCAAAACACGAGGGCGGACATATTGTCCAAACTCGCGAGCACACGAAAGAAGGGCGGGAATAAATCCGTCATCCAGGAATCTCTGGCATGTCCAAGTATCGAACCACCCTCGACTACGGTCGAGATCCATGCCATCGGGGATGCCACGTCCTGGATGACCCCGGTTTATAATTTCCTGACAAAAGGAGAACTCCCGTCGAACCAGGCCGAAGCCGCCATAATCAAGCGACGAGCATGTTCCTATGTGGTTCTCGAGCAGAAACTGTACCGAAGAGGATTCTCCATTCCCCTCCTAAAATGCATCGACGAGTCTGCCATCCCCGACGTACTGCGGGAGATACACGAAGGGATTAACGCCCAGCACATGGGCGGTAAATCCTTGGCAAGGAAAGCCCTTCGAGCAGGATACTACTGGCCGACGATGCAACAGGACGCCAAGGAACACGTGAAAAAATGTGATAAGTGCCAGAAGCACGGGGATATGCACCTCGCCCCCCCGCACGAGCTGAACACATTGTCGTCCCCATGGCCGTTCGCCTGGTGGGGCATGGACATCCTCAGGCCCTTCGTGCAAGGAACCTACCAGAACAAATTTCTTATCATCGCCGTCGATTACTTCACGAAGTGGATCGAGGCCGAGGCACTCGCAAAAATCACCTCGCACAATATCCTCCGTTTCTACAAAAGAAACGTCCTCGCCAGGTTCGGAATTCCGCAGGCCCTGGTGACCGACAACGGTACCCAATTCACCGACCACGGGTTACGGGACTTCGTCACCAAACTTGGGACAAAACAACATTTCACGTCGGTCGAGCACCCTCAGACCAACGGGCAAGCCGAAGCCGCGAACAGAGTCATCCTCCGAGGGCTCAAACGTCGTCTAGGCGAAGCCAAAAGAGGATGGGTCGAGGAGCTCCACAGCGTCTTGTGGGCATACCGCACCACACCCCACTCAACGACGGGGGAGACACCATTTCGACTAACGTATGGCACCGAGGCTGTCATCCCGGTCGAAATCATGGAACCATCCCGACGAACGGAGGAACCCCTCGACGAAGAAATGAACGACGAAGCACTAAGGGATGAACTCGACCTAGTCGAGGAAATCCGATCGGGTGCAGCCCTGCGCGAAGCCACCCTAAAACAACGAGTGGCTCTGCGCCACAACGACAAGGTCATCAAGCGCGAGTTCGAAATCGGCAATCTGGTATTACGCAGGAACCAGAAAGATTCCCGCGAAGGGAAGTTGGCTGCGAACTGGGAAGGACCTTACCGCGTCCACGGCACCACGGGTACCGGGGCGTACTACCTCGAGCAATTGGACGGAGAGCCATTACCACGACCCTGAAACGCTGCTAAGCTAAAGCAGTACTACAGTTAGAAACTACCAACACCTGGGACCCTCGACCAACGGCGCCCGCGCTCGGTCAACGAGGAAAAAACGTCTGACTTCGTATAAAGGCTAAGGTACAAGCCCAACATACGACCAAATCGCACAGCATCGCGCGGCAAACGATGACGATCGATAGTGCCCGACGTGGACAGCTACACCGAGCCCCACCGTCGTTGTACCCATGTGGCAGAACACCCAGCTCGCGATGGGCAGTTCACGCCAAGGGCGAATAGTCTCGACCGGGCTTCGCGCCCGACTGAGCAACCTCGCTCCAAATGCCCGACAAATCGTCAAGAATGACGGGCCATCTAAAAGGGTCAAAAGGAAGTCTCTCCCCTCGAGCATAACACTTAGGTGACTCTGGCCAGCGAAAGAAGGTCGGGCACATAGACAAACGGAAGACGGGCAGACTCGCTCGCAAAAATCACAGCCGCTTACGGGCACGCCTCGGGCCCATGACTTAGGCTAAAAATTCATGCAAATATATAAGATTTCAAACAAGGGCAAAACATCCAAAATGTAAAACAGCATTCAGATAAAAATGCCCGAAGGCGATAAAACAATTATAAACCGACCAAGAAGGCCGGCGATGTTCATAACGTACAACAAACGGGCACGCAGGCCCAAAGAATACAAATGTCAAGGGCACGCAGGCCCGCTATCCTAGTCAGGTCTCCCCAGAACCATCATTGTCGACGCTGGGAGAGTCGGGCGGAGGAACGGTCACGCCATCCACGATCTGATGTGTGTGGCCGATACCCTCAATAACCAGACCAGGGTTTAGCAAGGAGAGCTGACCGACCGCGGAGTTGAACCCATCCTCCAGGGCACCGACGCAATCTGCCTCGAGGAGCCGGATATGGGCGACAAGCTCCAACCGACTCTTCAAAGCCAATATGTCCTTGGGCTCGTCCTCGGCAGGTTGCATGGCAGCGTTCATTTCCTCGATCTGCTGGGCCAAGCGTCCGACTTCGGCCCCCAGACGATCCCTGTCTGCCCGGAGAAGCTCCCCCTCCTCGGCCAACTTCCCCGACTTCTCCTTCTCCAGGGTCAACATCTCCCTCTCAGCATCGAGCATCGCCGTCTGCTCGCGGAACATCTCCTCGGAGCGTTCCAGAGCGATCTTCAACTTCCGCGAGCTCGAGGTCAGGGCCGCCTTCTCCTGCTCGAGTTCTTCGACACGGGCAGGATCCCCTCCTTCCTCGGATAGCACCAAAGCCATCTCGGCCATTTTTACCAGCCCGTCCATGCTGGCGGCCAAATGCGTCTTCCGGTCCTCTTTACTCATCTTTTTTATAGCTGCAGCCTCGTCGGCAACCACTGTCAGAGGGAATCTCTCGAAGAAGCCCGCCTCTTCGAAGCAAGGGGGGAAGGCGAAAGATTTAACGGCACTGGCGTCCTCGCCAACAGTCGGACCACTTTCCACACGGGTCCTCTTCCTCTGTATCAGGACGGCACTAGGGTCGACCTCTTCAACTTCTGGGGTCCCATCCGACGCGGCCCCCGAGCTTGACGGCGAGTCCACCCTCACCGGCTGAGGAGCACTTGGACTGTGTGGTGGGCCCATCCTCGTCGCCTGTGGGGCCTTCACGACCCTCCTGCCTCGCTTCTGATCGCAAGACAATTTCAGAAGCCTTTCGTGTCGACCGGCCATCGAACCTGCACAAAATAAAAGTTGGGTCAGTATCGAGCAAACTCATAAATAAATGACGAGCAAAGAAATTCAAGCAATAAACGACCTAGCAGACGCGCAGCCTGCCTGTACGTCTCGCACTCCACGAGTGCCTTGGTGTCAATCGGCCGGGACTCAAACGTTGGGTAACCCTCTGCGTCCAGGATGTCGTCCCCTTCCCTCGTAGCCCACCGGGCAGGATGGAAGCTATCGACAAACCGACAAAGGGCGGCGTACGCCTCCTCGTCCTCCGAGCACATGTCCCCGACGGCAGTGTGGTAGTAACCAGTCCCATGCTCGTAGTGCCTGGATAGCTAGTGCACAGGGAACTTAGCCGTACGTGCCATCACAAGACTCCCATCGTCGCCCAAAACCGCCTCCCCGTCTTCATCGCTTAGAGCCTCCTCCTCCTCGTACAGGGTTTCTAAAGCCGAGGTGGTAACTGGCCGTACAACGTACCACTTGTCTTTAAAACCCCGGACGGAGTCCATATACATTTTGAAGAGTCTCCTCGACTGCTTCAAGGAGACCCAGCTGTGTTTCCCTCCTCGGGACTGGCGCTGCAGATGAAAAATCCGGAAGAAGAGCGGTATGGTCGCCCCGATCCTCAGATAGCGACACGTCAGCTCAAACGCCCGGATGAAGGCGAGTGAGTTTGGATGTAGCTGGGACGGGGCCAACTCCAGGTGAGTGAAGACCCCGACCTAGAAATCAGTGAAGGGCAGCCGCAACCCAAGGTCTTTGAACGCGATCTCGTACATCGCGAAACTATATTCTGGATACACCGAACAGATCCTTGAACGGGAAGACGGGCGCATGACTACGAAGTTCTTTCGGAAGTCAGGCTGGCCCTGGCCCGCTTCGATTACAGCGTACGGATTTCGGTCGCCCCAACTGTAGACCGACACGATCCCCCGGGACTCGACGCCCACCCATTCCAGCAAAGGGTCAGTCACAGTATCAATCAGGTTGACCGACTCATCGGCGCTTTGTTCTTCACGATCGTGGCGCCCGGAGGAGCTCGGCTCGTCCGCCATGGTTACCTGCAGAGCACGGGAAACCAGTCAATTGGGCACGAAGCCATACGCTCGACAAATCACGACGTCCCATTCACGACCACATAGTCCGTTTCCACGAATGGTTGCCTCCCCGACATCCTGAAACTCGATGTGCTCTTCCTCAAACCAACTAAGCGGTCACTCTCCAACATGTCGACCCAAGGTATGAATATGGCGAGCCACACCATGAGGCCCACGGCCAAGACCATGAACATACCGGGCGCGATCATGAATCAGGCGCCCTGGGTCATGAAGACCCCGGGCAGCGCCGAAGTTTATCACCTAAAACTATGAATACGCCGACCACGAACATGCGTTTGCCGGTCCTAGGCATGAATACGTCGGGCTAAGTATGAGTTTACCGGGCTAATCCCACGCGCACAGTCCCTAAAGCATCTACAAACGCCAGAAATCATGCATTTTAACAGGAAAATGAAGAAGATAGACCACTTACTTGAATCAAAAAGAAGGATTTGGCTACGGAGTAGAAGAATCGGTGACAGAAAGTCGCAACTGGAGAAGATCTGGAAGAGCAGCAGCAGAGAGAGCACAGAGAATAGAAACGTGTTATGGGGCCCAAGGTTCCTATTTATAGTGATGACGTGGAATACCAAACGTCACCTCGGGCAACCACGGACTCCCTCTCCTCGACGCGCTGCTCCCAACGCAATGATGACCCTATCCCCATAGGGTGGCGGCACAGTTCCCGAAAGATACCTCGTATGCTCGACAGACGCGCCCGGTAAGGACCCTCCAGGCATCCACCACGGAAGATGTCTCCGAGCACGACACGAGGAGGCCCTCGAGGGCCCACACCTCTGTCCCGGGCACGAGACCTCGATGAGGAAGCGACCTGAGTTCAAGTCATGGCTCCTCACAAAGGAACCATGACTTGGGGGGCTCCTGTTCTGGACTGGGCCCGACAGGCCCAAAAGCATTGCAAAGGCCCAGTCCAAATGGACTTACAAGGGCCACGCCGACCAAAGAGTGAGACCGTGCCCGACGCGCAGTCGCTGGCTCGATGATACGCCTCCAGCTCGACATGAGGTGGTCCAGCACCACAGTCTGAGGTCCAGCTCGACGTTACCTCGAGCACCCCAGCTAGGGCAGACTCAGTTCACTGTTCCCCCAACGATACTCCGAAAAGACCGCGTCTCCGTCCGCCCGCACTTCACGCAGAACATCCAGGAAGGGGACCACGTGCGGGTCCCCACTACGCACGTAGAACCTGGCAGTTCCTCCATTGGGCCAAACCTGCCCGACCCAATGAAGGAACCTTGGCCCAGCGCTGGGGGCTATAAATACCCTCTGCTTCCAGAGGGTCAGGTATTCATCATTCTAACCTTACACTTGCTATTATATGCTCGTACTCCTACTTACTTCAGCATCGGAGTGCCTTGCAGGTACCCCCCCCCCCCACCTCGTTCAAAAAAGCTTTCTGCTCGGAGCCAGCCGTGACGGTCCATTTCTGATCAAGTCAGATCAATTATAATATAAGAATGATGTAAGAAACAATTATGACAATATTTTAAAAAAATTGATCCAATTTTTTACAGCAGTTGGAAGTAATAACCGATGTAAAAGTCCTTAGTGACGCTACTTTTTACATCGGTTATTACTCCCAACCGATGTAAAAAGTCCCTTTTTGAAAGTTTTTACATCAGTTTTGAGTAATAACCGATGTAAAATGTATGAAATTTTTTGGGAATAGATTATTTATTTTCTGGATGTTTCCCTGTACAGAAATAATTTGTACCCATTTTTTCATATTTTTCCAATATCACACAAAATATATTTATGTCGCTATATAGATTTCATAGCTTTCCAACATCACATAGACCACATCTAGGTCGATGTTTTCATATTTTTCACAACAAACTTACAAATTGAACAATTGTATTGCAAACTTGTATTGTATTACAACAGACAAACTCACAACAAACTTACAATTACAAATTCTTCACAAAATATACAAAAATATTCAACTATTTATAAGTCTTTTTCAAAACTTACAACTACATATTATTCACAAAATATACAAAAATATTCAACTATTTCTATGTTTTCAAACTTGAATTACCAATATAAAATCTTCGGTAGACAACACCAAAATCACATTGCCTGACAATAAATAATAACAATTAACATCAGCAAAAAAAATCAAGAAACTCAATACATGTGCAAAAACCACATGTAATTGTGCAAAAACCACAACTTAGACAATTCTATAAAACTCACCAAGATAAACTTAATTTTCATGTAACTCAAAGAAACATTTTGCCCAACGGAGTCGCAAATCATACAAATCATCTGTACAACCAATCCACCTGTAATTAATATTATAACATCAAATCAACTATAGTGAAATCTCTTCAATCATGTTATAGCTTCCCACAAATGTAATGAAAATTTGGAAAATAATACCTTCTGGTGATAAAAGAAAACTCTAAAAACCACTGCCCACATATCAGCTGTTAGAAGTGATAGGTTAAACATTGTTGATCCACTCAACTGCATGACACAAAATTCCACTTTGTTGTAATATTCTAAATAATATCATATTGTCGCAAAAAGAGACAGTCGTCTTAAGTTTTTAGAGGTTCTGTATAGGTTAATTGAGACTCTATTTAGCCACAATTTAATAATATTTAATAGTAAAAAATTGAGACTATGTGTGTCTTACACGACCCCAAGCCTCAAAGACGACCTATGTCACAAACAAGTTCATGAGAAGGAAACTAAGCTTAAGAACAAAGGGAGCAAATGAGTAAAAGATGAAGCTTGACACACCATAGCTAGCAAAGGCAAGTACCTGTTAAGGAATTTTGATATATAGTATAAACATTCAATTATATACAAATATGAAATTTCAGTGTTTTTTACTATACTTAAAATGATATGAGAATTGACCACTTACAATATTTGCAGACCATTTGATTGATTCCAGAGTCTTCAATTCTAAAATACATCTGTCAAATAATGGAGTAATGGAAGAAACTAAACCAAATTTAAATTTTTAGTATTAGGTTTCCTAATTCGCACCAAATTAGAATAATAAGAAGGATACACTTCAACCGCGGTAACTAGGAATCCATAAACACCGAGCATTGCAACTACTTCAACACGATCTTTTTTCTTAACACAAAATTCCTGCATTTTATAACACCATATTATATCGAGTTAGATTATTCATTATTCCGCAACATAAATGATTTTCATTATTACTAGCATGCTGACAGACAGACAGGCAAACACATACCTCGCCAACATTGCTTATTGCATAGAAAACTGTCCCTACAATAACAAGTTCATCACCCAAGATAATTTTTGATCCACCTGAAAATTTTAACTTTGGAATCAAGTTATTTGATTGATTAAAATTTTCTCTCAAAATAGGTTGAATAAATGAATGTGACTAACCTCCATCACCACCATTCCAAGTGTCAGAAAGTAAGACTAAAGAGAGACCAAGCACACACAATGTTCCACCAAATAACTGCCATAGTGAATATCTTGTGCCAAGGAAGATCCATGTCAGTAGAATCACCCAAGGCACTTTCCAACAATCTAGTAATGTTACACTTGTAATTGTACTGTACTGATATGCTTTGATAACTGCATACAAAATCATCAACCAGGATTCAACTTAAAGTGTGAGACCAGTGTTGTAGGACACCTTGCACACCATCAAAGATGGCCCTAGTAATAGCAATACATAAGCACTTATAACTTATATGGTAAGCATGTATGCTATAAGCGGTTAACTTTTTTTTATCCAAACAAGACCTAAAGCACATACCTTCACCTCCGGCGACCAATGATCAACAGCAGTCAACGCACAAGGAATCGCCCATCCACACAATTTTCCCAAATGAGGATAATCAATCTATGACAACACAATTCAAATCCCAACATCATCAATATCTTAGATACACATAACACAGGAAAAAAAACCATCAAACACTAGTACCTGAGTAACAAACCATCTAAGCTGATGAGCAGCAAGAATCCCAAACCCAACGGGAACTCTAGCAGACGCGGCAGAGAACTCATCACTCTCCTCAGACTTATCAATTGCACTCTCCTTAATTCCATATTCAGAAAAGGAAGTACTTCAGGCAACAATTCCAGAAGCAACCTCTTATGTACAGGAACCAAATTACAATCCAAATCGAACTCTTCCACCTTCTGAGAGTTCCTATCATCGAAGACTGTGAGGTACGCTTGGGAGAGCTCTAAAAAGGAAGCAGTTGCAAGGGAGGAAAGGTGATCGGGGATCCATGAGAGAAACTCTGAATTGGCGTGTGTGGAAGAGGATAACAAAGCACATGCTAGAGCGAAGTCTTTGATGGAAGCGTTGATGGTGGAATTTATGGAAGTGAGAAGGGGTTCGAGAAAGGCTTTGACGAAGATGTTGGAGGTTTTGTGAGAAGTGTATGGAGTTGCGGCGAGAGAGTTTGCGATTGAATTCGATAACCTAATCAGGTGGAATCAAATGGAAAATTCACTGTGAGGAACGAAGGTTGAGTGAGAGAGAAATAGAGATGGAGAGAGAGGTGTCTTACCGGAGGAGAGTGTCTCGGAGAGTTGAGACTGATGATTCCGACATTGGCTACTGATTAGGGTTGCGCTTCCAACACCGGCGGGAATTTTCCGACAACAATGACACCGTAACTGGTTTTGCCGAGTTGGCACTGGGAGCGATTTTAGAAAGAAACACTACTATTTCATGAATTTAATAATATGAATAATTTATATTTTCAGATAATAATTAAGTTAATATTGTTATTTCAAATATTACACATAAGAGATACAATATTTTTTACATCGGTGGAAAAAGGCCCGATGCAAGCGTGTTACACCTTTTTACATCGGTGGAAACAAATGACAGATGTAATGGTTTGGTACGTTGCAGTTTTTACATCGGTGGAAACACAGGATCGATCCAAGCGTGTTTTTATGATGTTTTTTACATCGGTTGGTAGGTGGCCCGATGCAAGCGTGTTTTTATGGGTTTTTTACATCGGTTTAAAATATGTCCCGATGTAATTTTTTTAATATATTTTATATATTAACAATCTGCCTGTGAACCTTTTACATCGGTTTTTAGTTAACCCGATGTAATATCTTACTTGTTTTTTATTTACATTTTTGCCACCTTGTTTCTTATTTACAAAAATGCCACCGTATTTTTTCTGAAAATCTTTTATATCGGTGGATGAGATTGCCCGATGTAATAGGTAGCGAAAAATATTTTTTTTCTTATTTTTTATATCATTGCAAATAAATACCTGATGTAAAATGTTTTTAATGATATTTTTTACATCATATATTTTAATACCTGATGTAAAAACCTTTTCTCAAATGTCTTTTTTTTAATAGTGCGTCGAAAACATTTTTGCAAAAATATTTAAGAACGAAATGAAGAGATGAGTGATAACTGTAATGAGTGCCAAATAAGAAAACCATACTATTTATAAGAAAATCATTAAAATAATTTAATACTTAGCAAAAACGAAAAAAATAATAAAATAATAAAAAATTCCACCAATTAAAGTGACAGATCTATAATTTATAATAAAATAATTAAAAACTCTATCAATTATAATGGCAGATCTGTCTTTAAATAATAAAATAATCAAAAACTCTACCAATTATAATAGCGGAGTTATACTTAAAAAATAAACTAATCAAAACATCTGTCAATTGATATACTTTGCACTTGAACAATATTAAATTAGTTATTGAAACATATTTATTTATTTATATTTATTATAATTAAAATAAGTATTATATATAGTTATTTATTATTAATTATAATATTTATTTGAATATTTATTTAATATTTTTTAATATTTATCATTATTATTTTTAATATTTATTTTAATTTAAACACATTATTATTATTATTTTTAATATTTATTTTAGTATTGGTTTATTTTTATTTTCTGGCAGAGACACCCAACCACGCTACTCGTTAGAATGTCGAAGTAGATAATGGTGGCACACACGTCTCATTGGATAAATTATTATTTCTACCAAAACTTAGACACTTGTTACCAAAGTGTTAATGTCTTATGCCATGCAAGTATGCATTATTTAACAACACAAAAATTGTTATATCACATTTTGGATGATTAAGATTCAATCTTCAGGCAGGAATT